>JAXCGZ010018979.1:102500-143943 GCA_037179515.1 Halocaridina rubra | reverse complement strand
GACAAGTCTTTTTGTCCTGTATCTTAGAAATACAGAAGAAGAAGAAGAAGAAGAAGAAGAAGAAGAAGAAGAAGAAGAAGAAGAGTGCTGATTTTTATAGAGAAAGAAGTGAACAGGACCGGGGAAGTTTGATAGGCTGAACATATTTTTTTTCGCTGAACAAAAAATGCTTCTGAGATACTTGAATCAGAATGAGTCTAATATCTCTCTCTCTCTCTCTCTCTCTCTCTCTCTCTCTCTCTCTCTCTCTCTCTCTCTCTCTCTCTCTCTCTCTCTCTCTCTCTCTCTCTCTCTCTATTGCAGTGAATATCCCTGTAAGAATTGTCTCGAATTTTGTCTGTGAATTTATTTCTCGTTAAATATTTATTTAATAAATAAAATATCGCATCACTGGAAAGACTATATAAACAGAAATATATAACATAGATCTGTACATTATTGTACTTGCGCAGATACAAACTTATATGTTCAATATTTATGCATATTTCATACACTAATAGTAGTTACCGTGGCTCAAGCGGTAGCGTCCGCGACTTTGAGGCGTCAGGTCGAGGGTTCGCGCCCCGTCACGGTTTGAGTTTAGCAAGGGCATGCACTCAGGGTAACGATTACATCTGCCAAAACAAGTCCTTCGCAAGAAGGCAACCGTCTTAGCTCTTGATAGAAAAGGGAGTCCGTGACGTAAAACCCATTCCATACACTAATAATTTTCATGACCATATCCCATTCTAAATGAACACTTGAACCCTCAAAGACACTATCCTTGAGAGAGCCATACTATGGTTTAACAGTAATTATAATTTTAAATTTCTTTGTTACATTGACCAATAATTACTTCGCCATCAAAGAACCCCCCCCCCACCCCTCAAAAAAAAAGACCATGTAGATATCAATTATCATATTTGTTATTATTTATTGTCCTCAAGGACACGGCCACGGGCAGTCATGTGTACTAGGAAGTAATTAATATGTATATTTAACAATACTAAGAATTCCTTAATTTTTTAAAGAAATGTTTGACAATAGGGATTAACATTTAGAATATGCAATTTAATATATATATATATATATATATATATATATATATATATATATATATATATATATATATATATATATATATATATGGTTATTATGCGGTGAAATATGTATATAGGCATGTAACAGTGTACTGTCCACTGTTTTTAACTTTTCGATGTACACAGAAATATTTAAATGCAAACAAATAAGCTGATATATGATTTACAAAATGAAATATTAAAACACATCGAAGGGAACATTGATTAAAATAAATATGAACATACTGTACATTTTGTAAAAACGCAAGTTGTTGTAATTGCAAATGAATGATAAATAAATAAAAGATTATTTCGAGATTTTTATAAGATACAATAGGAGTAGAAAAGCAAATAAATTTTGATCCTCGTTCAGGTCATTTCACAAAACGTTGTTTCATGACTATTTGATGAATTTAATACTGCTCTTATGCTATTTACTTCCCAAAACATTGTTAATTATAACCTCCAGGATTTTTCACCAGCTGACCATTCCTTAAACTTTGCAATGAAATCTTACGACAACAAAAACTAAATTTTTTATTACGTGTACACCATTATCACTGAAAATCCCCCGGGATATGAAGGTACACATTACTGAAGAGCAACTCCCTATTCTCGCCTGTCAGCTCTAACATATGGCGTTGTCCATTTCTTTTAGACTCATGTTGACACATGGCTATTCTTTTGAACAAACACTTTATTTCGTAGAACCACTTTGTTTTTAGGTTCTCCACCCACGGATGGATGGAAGGGGTTATGGAGGACCCATAGGGCGGTCGCCAGCCGGTACAGCCCCCCCCCCACTGTGGAGCCAGCCACAGCAGTAACCTCCCCAATCACACAACCTGTACACGCATGCCTGTCGTATATCAAACTGATGGTATTTTTTTCGACATCAGCTTCTTATACAATTATAAGTTTGTTGTTTCGGTTTTACGTTACGGACTCCTTTTTCTGCCAAGGGCTAGGACGGTTGCCTTCTTGCGAAGGACTTGTTTTGGCAGATGTAATCCTTACCCTGAGTGCATGCCCTTGCTAACCTCAGACCGTGACGGGGCGCGAACCCTCGACCTGACGCCTCAGAGTCGCGGACTCTACCGATTGAGTCTCGGTGACTACTTCTTATACCATTATAAGTGTTTGGAGTATATTCAGTGGCTTTCCGAACTTGTTCTTCGAAACTTATCAAAACTCAGTTAAAGGCATTCTAATCATTCTTGATATAAATATTCAACGAAAAAAAAATATGAACAGTTTTCTGTTTACTGCTCTTGTTATCTGAGTTAACTTTTTGAAGTATGGTGAATCTCATAAAATATATATAATCTTACGGATTGTTTTATCTTATTCTGAAAAAGGGAAAGAACGAACATTTTAATTTGTTCATATAGAAGATATTTGGCAGTTAAAACGTTTTATTATTATTATTTCTATTATTATTATTATTATTATTATTGTTATTATTATTATTATTATTATTATTATTATTATTATTGTTATTATTATTAATATTATTATTATTATTATTATTATTATTATTATTATTATTATTATTATTATTATTATTATTATTATTATTATTATTATTATTATTATTATTATCACATAGTCCCTGTGTATTCGCGGGAGAAGGTCCTATGCTTGTAACTCCCAGTTTCCTGATAGATTTTATATTTACTTAGTAACAAACACACACACACACAGACACACACACACACACACACACACACATGTATATATATATATATATATATATATATATATATATATATATACATATATTCTTTTAACTAGAGATGCATTTAGAATTTAGTTTCATCAACTCACGAATTCCAGTTTTCAACTGTTCTTACCATAAAAAAAGTACTTCCTCAAAACTTGCAAAGGAGGTGTGTTACGAAAATTCAAACTATGGCCTCTAGTTCGAGAGCCACCGCTATTAAAATGTTGTTCCCTATACACTTTATCAAAACCATGAAGGAATTTGAATACTATTATTATATCCTTTTTCTCCCATCTAGCTTCAAGAGATGGAAAGTCTAAATTCTTCAGCCTTTTTTCATAATTGAAATTCCGTCTTTCTGTCACCAGCTTCGTAGCAGGTCTTTGTACTTTCTCCAGTTTATTTTGCATGCTTTTCCCAAGTGCAGATTCCATTGAGGTGGTGTTTTTTAATAGATTTATTGCGCATAACAGCGTCAGCTAAACACGTAAATCTAGAAATACTGAAACAAGTTTTGCAACAAAAGAACAAAGTCTTTGCAAGACGTACCACACAGGCATCATGTACATTAAGTTGAAGGCATTACATAAATCCTACGATATACAAATAATGCAATACATCATCTCTTACTATTTACGGTTCAGTTACCAGAGAAAACTGAAGAATGAACTATTCCGTACTATGACTTTAATCATTTACGTAAATAAAAAAAAATGTTGAAGTAAAGGAAAAAGTTCTGCAGATCGTGCCACACAAACACGTACATAATGTTGACGATGTATAATTTCGTTCCTGTTTTACGTCACGGACTCCCTTTTCTACCAAGGGCTAGGACGGTTGCCTACTTGCGAAGGACTTGTTTTGGCAGATGTAATCGTTACCCTGAGTGCATGCCCTTGTAACCTAAGACCGTGACGGGGCGCGAGCCCTCGACCTGATGCCTCAAAGTCGCGGACGCTACCGCTTGAGCCACGGTGACTACTGACGATGTATAATAATCCTACCATAAACCAAATATACAGTATGTACTATCTTAATGTTTAACATTCCGAATATAAAAAAAAAATGGAAACAAT
Source organism: Halocaridina rubra (assembly GCA_037179515.1). Classification (NCBI taxonomy): domain Eukaryota; kingdom Metazoa; phylum Arthropoda; class Malacostraca; order Decapoda; family Atyidae; genus Halocaridina; species Halocaridina rubra. The sequence goes on along the minus strand of JAXCGZ010018979.1, from coordinate 140,086 downwards.
ATTACATTAGGAATATTAGTATGAAAATAAAGTTTCCAGAGGAGTGTTGCATATTGATGATTCGGCCTCACATAAGGCGCGTGATAATATCTGAGTATTTACTTGTCCATATGCCTGAAGACCATGGCACCATTTTGTTTGCTGAGAAAGCATTTTTCTGCCTTTATTATATCATATATATGCATTTCCAGTGACAAAGCTGCCTGTACATTGACACTTCGATCTCTTGTGTTATCATATTCCAGAAGTTCCTATCCTACTATCGAATACCAAAATATGGACCTTCTTGCACTAAAGTCTTTTCTCATTACTTTACATTTTTTTAAGTACCGGATCTCATAAGCCACTCGTGCAGCCTGTTTGGGTCTTTTTGAAGTTCTTTTAGAAGTGGGTGAATGTAATGACATGCATATGTCCAAAAGAATCTATGTACATAAATTTCAGCTATGCGTTCGTTCCGGTTTTACATCAGGGACTCCCATTTCTACTAAGGGCTAGGACGGTTACCTTCTTGCGAAGGACTTGTTTTGGCAGATGTAATCCTTACCCTGAGTGCATGCCCTTGCTAACCTCAGACCGTGACGGGGTGCGAACCCTCAACTTGACGCCTCAGAGTCGAGGACGCTACCGCTTGAGCCACGGTGACTACACATTTCAGCTATGCGTAAAAACGCTAAATAAATAAGAACTCACTCAATGTTTAGCTCGAAAATGTTTGAGAACCATTGAGTCCATGGTGTCTTTTGGGGGGAATGTTGGCATGAAGCAAGGTCTCTTCTCAACGTGTTATTGACAGCAGAACACGGGAAGACCCTCTCTCTCGCCTTCTAAAAGGGCATCTTATATTGAACAGCAAGGTTACTTTAAACCCTCCCATGGTATTTATTTATTTATTTATTTATTTATTTATTTGTTTATTTATTTATTTATTTATATATTTATTTGTTTATTTATTTATTTATATATTTGTTGATTTATTTGTTCATGTATTTATTCATATTTATATAGATTTATATAGTCACCGTGGCTCAAGCGGTAGCGTCCGCGACTCTGAGGCGTCAGGTCGAGGGTTCGCGGCCCGTCGTGGCCTGAGGTTGGCAAGGGCATGCACTCTGGGTAACGATTACACCTGCCAAAACAAGTCCTTTGCAAGAAGGCAACCGTCCTAGCCCTTTGTAGAATAGGGAGTCCGTGACGTAAAACCGGAACATACGTTACTGTTGTTACAACTGCATTTATGATCATTTGAATCTATCACTATAGTAGCTAAAAACATTTTGATATTTAAGACACTTCAAACGTTATAGCTAGTTAGTTAGTTATATGTAGAGGAAGGGAGTGCAAAAATCTCCTTCAAGTTTATCACTCTAAAAACTCCTGTTACCTCAAGTGTCAAATGAGTACGTACATCAGTGGACATAACAGACGCGGGGAGGGAATCATATAATCTTATGATTACTAGAATTTTTTAAACTCGGAAACTTACAGTGCACAAGAACATTTTTGAAAATGGTAAGTCGTGTAATCAGTCATAATTTTTTTTCCAGTAAAATAATACAATAACCTCTCATCTGTTATATCTACCACCAAAAAAAGTTATGTATTTATGTATACACATTTGTATTTATACATTAACAAATTCCATTTCAGAGCATGAAATTCCCGGCCTCAGTTGTTGGTCAGTTTCCTTCGTGTACGAAATCTGTCACCATCCGTCTGGATGGAACCCTAATCCTTTTCAAGCAAGATCGAGAAATCACGGTTAATGGCGTGGTAGTGAAGGACCTTCCTAGCTGGCCCAAAGGAGCTTACATCAAGAAAGTCTCCAGTCTTTTCGTTATGGGTTTGTAATTTTTTTTTCTCTCTCTCCCATCAAGAAAGTCTTCAGTGTTTTCGTTATGGGTTTGTAACTCTCTCTCTCTCTCTCTCTCTCTCTCTCTCTCTCTCTCTCTCTCTCTCTCTCTCTCTCTCTCTCTCTCTCTCTCTCTCTCTCTCTCTCTATTTTATTTTATTTAGAAATCTATATATCTAACTTATGTATCTAACTAGGAAATAAATATTTAAATATATAGGGGAGAAAAACTAGACAGCTAAGCTGATAGACTAATAGATAAATAGAAAGGAAATTTAAAAAAGAACACATACATACATACATACATCATACAAGGAAATGTTCAGAAATATTTATGTAACCTATGTGAGGCCAAAACTCGAATATGCAGCCCCCTTTTGGAATCCACACTTGAAAAAGCACATAGCTAAGCTTGAAAAAGTTCAAAGACATGCCATGAAACTGGTGCCAGAAATACGCAATCTCAGCTATGATGAGAGGCTGAGGGAATTAGACTTACCATCACTCGAAGCAAGAAGATTGAGGGGGGATATGGTGAAAGTCTTTAAATTCCTTCATGGTTATGATAGAGTGGATAGGGATCGATATTTTGATATGGCTGGCTCTAGAACTAGAGGTCATAGTTTGAAGCTTCGTAAGAAAACTTCTTTGCAGGATGTAAGGAAATACTTTTTCAGTGTAAGAGTAGTTGATAATTGGAATTGGCTAAGCGAGGAGGTAGTTAATGCTATCTCAGTCCATAGTTTTAAGGACAGGTATGATAAGTATCACTAAGTATAAAATGGAACCGATCAGGAGACGGGAAGATACGAGCTTTGGGCTCTTTACCGTAAACACAATTAGGTAATTACAATTAGGTACTTACATGCATGCATACATACATACATACATAAATACTCATTAAATCATATATGGAGACATGTGTATACAATTATGGGAATGATAGTACATCCCCTTTTCAGAGTAGTAGTATTTTTTTCTTATTCACTAAGTTTTTTCTATCTTTTCTCAAAAGTATGAATGTTTTTAATGCTGATATATTTTTGCTTAGTGAATGGTAATTATTAACATATCTTTTGCTAAAGAGTTTTCTCCATCTAAGACAGATTATTTTTATAAGTTTTCAGACTATGATTCTAGATCCCCTATATCAATTTGTCGCATCCATTAAATCTCTCAGAAACGTGGTGGAATTTACAACTGCTATTCTCTCCCCTCCCTTTATACCTATGTCTTCGAGTGGTAGTAAGTGTGACTTTTTCAGCCTTCTTCTTCTTCTTCTTCTTCTTCTTCTTCTTCTTCTTCTTCTTCTATTACTACTACTACTACTATAATAATAATATATAATAATAATAATAATAATAATAATAATAATAATAATAATAATAATAATAATAGTAATAATAATAGTAATAATAATAATAATAATAATAATAATAATAATAATAATAATAATAATAATAATAATAATAATAATAATAATAATAATAATAATTTGCTTCATTCCATGTAAGTAGCAATAAATTTGGATATTTTTCCATATTCTGTTTGTCTTTATTAGGTTTTACTGTAATGCAGTAATTAAAATTGTAACCTTGGGTGTTGTATCCATATAAAATAAAAACTCCCTTTGAAAGTGTTCCTATAATTTGCAAGTTATATCTGTGATTTAGCTTCCTCTATCGGGCGTTGCTTTTTACCTGGGACGTTCTCGTTTTCTTTTAATAGTACCAATGAAAATGGGAATTAAACATGTAACAATATTGAGAAGACGAGTGAAAATTGTCAGTGTTCTCAGTAGTATTTACTCGGTAACTTAGGTACTTTCCTTTAAGCAGTTTAATTCTGCATATGTCTATGTGTTTCTCTATGTAGGGTATTTTTCATTTTAGCCAATCATGAATACTTTTGAAATATCGCACTTTAGTGCTAATATTAATTTCTATAGATTCCATATGAAACTTCTAACTGTAATATGAACTTGGCTTCAGCAAGCTCAGAACCATTGGCGTATATTATTATTATTATTATTATTATTATTATTATTATTATTATTATTATTATAGTAGTCACCATGGCTCAAGCGGTAGCGTCCGCGACTCTGGCGCGTCAGGTCGAGGGTTCGCACCCCGGCATGGTCTGAGGTTAGCAAGGGCATGCACTCAGAGTAAGGATTACGTCTGCGAAAACAAGTCCTTCGCTTGAAGGCAACAGTCCTAGCCCTTGGCAGAAAAGGGAGTCCGTGACGTAAAACGGGATTATCATTATTATTGCTATTATTATTATTATTATTATTATTATTATTATTATTATTATTATTATTATTATTATTATTATTATTATTATTATTATTATTATTATAGATGTAAAATTTTTAACCACTGTTTTGCAGTGGAGCTCGATAATGGTCTGAGTGTGTGGTGGGATGGCCAAACCCGTGTCTACATAGATGCTCCAGCAGAATTCCGAGGTCGTACAGGGGGATTATGTGGTACCTTCACAGATAGTCAGAGAGATGATTTCCTCACTCCAGAAGGAGATATTGAACCCAATGCTGTTGCATTTGCTAACAAATGGAAGACGTCTGAGGCAAGCGTCAACATATCTATTTTTCATAACTCTTTAATGATACAATATTTGGTGTGTAATACTGGATGAAGTAAAGAGAATCACATCCTTTGCTCACTAGCTTAGCTTATCCCTCCCTTTCTAGCAAAGATAATCCTTCATGCAACTAGTCATTTGCTTGATTATTAATTTATACTAACATATTAACCCAAGTAAAATAAAAGGAGCAGGCAAAAATAATCTCTGCATCTTCAGTGTGGAGGAATTATCTTGACCTGATCAGTACAGGTTACATTTTGCAGATGTGTTCAGTATTACCTTGTTTTTTATATTTAGTTAAAATGAACTTATAAAACATGTAGTTACGTATAAATAAGTTAAAAGACATGAGAAATTATCATAGCATTCATCAGAAACCCTAAACAATAGTAGTTTATAGGAAAAATAAATTTTAAAAAATCCTTGGAGCTAAGTGTACATAGTTTTTGTTGTCCTTAAACCGCATGAGGGCATTGCCACTTTGCCTACGAGGAACTTAGTCTCCTCCAACACTCTTATAGTGAGAAACAGGCTCCCATTTTAGGTCAGTATCAAACCCGAATATTTCCCTTGGGACACCCTCTGTGATATTAATTTATCATCAAACTACTTTCATCTTCAGAAATGTCCAGACCAACCACTAAACGAAGAGAGCCGACCTTGTGATCGTCATATACAAAACAAAGCTGTTGCAGAGAAATACTGCGCCAAGCTGAAATCGAGTCTCTTTGCTTGTACGTAAGAATAAAGCAATGTAGATATTCACAGGAACTCTAACAATTTAATTGGCAATGTAAAATAATGAATACATGTAAATATTACATAACCTAATCCATATTTTTATTTAGAGCTTTATTAGACGGATGCAAAATACAGACAAATTTCTTTCAGCATGCCATCTTGAAGTTGACGTTGAACCTTACCACCGAGACTGTCTGTATGATATGTGCTCATGTGAAGCAAAGCTGGATGGATGTTTGTGTCCTATTTTAGCTGCTTATAGCAAAGAATGTGCTAGAAAGGGTATCATTGTGGACTGGAGAGCTGAAGTTCGTGAATGTGGTAAGTAGAAAACAAAACTCTTCAAAGTGAATATATAAGTGGGTAGTATGTACTTAATATTTTTATCATTTTCTTAATCTTATTTAGTAATATAATTTATTGATAGATATTGTATATTTAATTATTTTGGTGTTAACTTAAAAAACAATTCTTAAATCAGGTATTCATTGTACTGGAGGACAGAAATACCAAGTATGTGGCAATATATGTACTCACACTTGCTTAGACCTTGCAATGAACCCTAATTGCAAGAGAAAATGTGTTGAAGGCTGCAACTGTTTAGAAGGCTTCTCTCTAGACAACTCCGGAATCTGTGTTCCTGTCACAGAATGTCCTTGCATCTATGACAACAAGGAATATAAACCTGGATATGAAATGCTACAAGAACAAGCTGATGGATCAGTTCAAGTCTGGTTAGAGTCTTTGTAATTTTATTGTATATTATATATTATTCTATTAGAATCCTCTGCAAGTTACGTGTCTGTTTATTTAAGTAGAATTAATAATTAGCTATTAATAATGATCGCCACTGTTCACTTCTCTTCTAAATACTTGTAATATTTTATTTTACAAATATAAAATTGTTGTTATCAGCATGAATTCGTAGCCTCAGATAACATTAATATGTTATTTATCAGTATAGTTTGTATTATTATTTTCAGTGTTTGTAATAATGTTGGCTGGAATTGTTGGGAACCAAGTGAGAATGATACTCTAGCAATGGTGCCCCAGATTCAGTGCTCTAAAGAGCAGCATCTCGTCTATACAGATTGTATGCCAGAAGAAGAATATACTTGCCAGGTTTGTATCAGAAATATGAATGTCTTGAAATGCGTCAAGGACCATAAGATACTTTGAACTAAATGAGCATTGTAACAAATATGATTTATTGAACACTCGTCGGTTTTTGTTCAATTTCAGTGTTGTTATATTCGATTTTGTAATATTAAAAATCCATAAGACTTTTTATATGTATTGAAACTAGTATTAATCTGAGTGTAAATACATTAGGCTTCTGACTGTATATTCAGTAATTTGCTTAATATTACATTGCAGCATAATGGCTGTTTTTCGTAAGTGAAATATGTTGTATGTATGGTTAATTTTAGACCGTTATGTGTATTATTATACATTTATTTGTCTTAAACTATTTATTGTTTTCAGACAATGCATCTTCGACCACCTGAAGTTGCTCTTTGTCATGCTGGATGTATATGCGAACCAGGATATGTGAAAGACATTGACACTGGTGACTGTATCCGTCACAGCCAATGCCCCTGTCATCATGGTGGAAGGTCCTACCAAGAAGGTGATACAATAACTGAGGAGTGCAATACATGGTACGAAATGGAACAACTATTTCTTGAAAGCTAAACATAGACTGTTTTGTGAGTTTCATGTTGCAAATCTGTGAGAATTCAGTCATTTTTCAAAGCATACATAATTGCACCATTATTTCAAAAGTAGAGAAGTATCTTGGTAAAAAATGAGAATACTTGAGTGATGGTTATATGTTGAAATAAACTAATATTTTTTTTTTCATTAGTACATGCGAAGGTGGACAGTGGCTTTGCTCCGATACCCAGTGTCCAGGTATATGCTCTGCTTGGGGTGATTCTCACTACAAGACATTTGATGGTCGTCTTTATGAATTCCATGGAACGTGTGATTATTTACTTGCTAAAGCCAAATCTTCTTCAGCCGACAGCTTTGAAGTTACAATTCAGGCAAATATTTACTTTATTCTATTTTTGTTAGATTATCTTCTTAAAATAAGTTTTGTTTTAAAAAGACACCATGTGTCTCAGAGTGAGCAGATTAAGTAGACCTTTAGGGAATGATGCAAGGTAGCAGGGTTCAACATTTACTGCACATTCTTGCCTCGTATCCTGATTGTCTTGTTGCAAGAAAAAGTATCAGTAATACCAGCTCCCTGCTCTCCTATCCCTTTTAGTTGGCTTATTTAGCATACGAGGATTATGAATTTGGAATGTTTTCCCTTATCATCAGGGATATCCCTATGACGCGATACTGGAAATATGAGTACGGAGCTGAAACTTGAATCATATAGCTCTTACTGAGAGTATGTGTTTATATTGTTTACACAGAATGTTCCATGTGGTACTGATGGAGTAACATGTGCCAAATCAGTCACACTTCGAGTTGGTTCTGGCGATAGCCAAGAGGTGGTTCAATTTTCTAAAAATAAACCACCACCCATGAAGTAGGTACCATGCTGCATATTCAGCTTTATGGTATTTTTATTGTTGTTTTACAAAGCATTGTGAACTATATAATAAGCTGATTACTTGTTTGTATAGCACAGTTTCTTTCATAAAATTGGTCCTATCGCCCCATGCCTGTTAAGGAATTGATGTGTATAGTTTATGTTGCTGGCTGTTCAAAAAGCCACTTAATAATATTTTTTTATGATGTTATGAGAGAATATTAGACTGGATTCATATTCCTGTGTATGACTCCTTATCAAGAAATTCCTTACACCTAATTAATGTGAAGTATTTAAATCTCTAATCTTGCAGAAATCTTACCCGCACTATCATACGAGAGGCAGGTATATTCTTATTTGCAGAGGTCACGGACATGGGCTTGGTTCTGCAATGGGATAGAGGTACAAGAGCATATCTCAGATTAGATCCATCTTGGACGGGCAAGGTAATGTAGTATCTCCAATTTAAAATAATAAAAATGTACGCATAAAACTAACATAGATAGTTATGCAAATAGATACAGTGTTGAATAGCTTCTGCTATCTTGTGGATATCCTCATAGATAGACAACATTTATATAGATGTAATGCAGACAGATCATACCTTTAAAATAATTCATTCTTAACTGCGTCACTAATAATTGAGGTATAAACAGGTGATATTAGAGGCCTGGCTCTTTTGTAAATAATTAAGAGCTTTACATATCTGTATGAAGTCATGCAGTATTGAAACACATTACATTTTTTGACATAAAGTGTAGCTAAACTTCGACAAATGACCTGTCATCTTCTTATATCGCCTAAATATATCATGCCCAACTTAACATCGTCTAATTAATATTCAAGGACATGATGTCAATTACAGGTTCGTGGCTTGTGTGGCAATTATAATGGCGATGAGCAAGATGATTTCTTGACTCCCTCGGGAGGCTCAAGTGAGGTATCTGTTCGGATATTTGGGGATTCGTGGAGGCTACAGAATTACTGTCCTGAAAGTTATATCGTTCAAGTAAGTTACTTATTTTGAATAGTTTAATTTTCACCTGCACCATGTTCTTATAATTTAAATATCTTTTACCACACAGTTCATAGTTTGCCTCATTGACTAACTATGCATAGTGGATTTGGATTAGCTTCTCAGGAAGCTTGAAGCCATATTCTTTTCCATATAGTGTAATAAATATCTGTTATAATTATTGAAAGAAATTGTAAAGCTTGCAACTAAGAAACAACCAAAAATCCTTTTTATAAGAAATTTTTACATGAGAAAGACTTAATATGAAATTGTTCTTATGGTAACGGTTCTTAGCAACCAAAGTTGGATGTTAAATATATATGTTTAGCCCAGAGAATGGGATCCTAAGATTCCGGTGGCACTTAACGGCCTAATCAAGTTGGTCAGAGTGGTAAAAGTCCAAAAGCAAACAACTCACAGAAAGCTAGAGGTTACTGTAGAGTAGAGTAGAAAAGTTGGTTGGAGAGTGGTAGAGCACCAAACCAAATATATCACAGCAAGATGATGTGGAGAATTGGTGATATGTAATTTTACCTGCTAATGTCTCATATTAGAAAAAAAATAACAACTTGTGGAGAAGGTAAGAGACCTCTCAGAGTAAAGGAAAACCAATTGATCTTTTTACTGGTGTGTGAGAATAGAATTACTTTAAATGAAGAGGCATAGGTGAAAATGCTAACATACTCATTAGCTGTTAATTAACAGAGTCAGAGGAATGCTTGAAACTTGCATAGTTTGAATTATTATGGTGTATGGAACTAAAGAAGGTTTCTATGTAAGCTTACAGTGCCACACGTCATTCAATTTGCTGGTTTATTAATAGACAGACCGGCAGTTTCGTCCATATAATTTAGTCAAGCTGTGTGTTGAATATATGATATCAACTCCTGGCTAGTACAGTGGTAACGTGCTGGTCTCGCATTCGCGAGGTCGACAGATTGGTTCCCGTTCAGGACCGAGAGTTTAAGCAGTTTACTGGAAAGGTTACTGCTGTGGCTGGACACCACAGTGGGGGGTTGGCGCTTGCACCGGCTGACGCCCGCCAGAGCAGGGGCGATGACTCTGATAGGAGGGCTAAAACCCGGCAAACTTTAACTTTATAACTTTTAACAAAGACTTATCATGTAGTTTTTTCCTAGTAGGAGATGTGGTGAGGAAGAGGACAAGCCTTCCAGTTACTTTCATACCACTTATCATTTCTGTCATATCCTGGATAGAAATGTTTATACTAGAATCTTTTATAAGATGATACTGCATTACTTTTGACACCTGTTTACACTGAAATTATGGCAAGGCATGCCAGCCTTAGATAATTAAAGGCGTTTTTGGCACCTGTGTTTGCAGCCTGATATTAAGTCATCATATGTTATGACATGACTTGTTTGAGCGATATTAAGGATAAAGGCTTAGGTTAACGTACCTGGAGGCTGAATTTGTAATATAGAATTAATGAACCAATATAATCCTAAGTAACGGAAAAGACAATAATCAATACTAACCATGACAGTCTATCTAAAGGAATGACACACTGTAATGAAAGAGTAAGTGGAGTATTATTAGCTCACTCTCTTTCTAAGAGGTCAGTTTGTAAACACGAGAGAGAAGTAGACAGTCAGTAAATATCTTAACACAGCTGAGGTGATGACAAGGATATTTGACTAAGGTTTAGTAGCAAAAGTTAAAGAACGGATATAAATTAATCTGTTAGTTATTATTGAGAAACGTGATTTTGTAATTTTAACAAGGGAATATTGTTGCAAAGAAATTGGCAGTGTGCAGTGGTTTTTTGTTAGATGTAGTTTTGTTATTCTTCCTTTTTATTTTAGAGATTAAATCTTATTTTGTGCCTAAGAAATTCTTGCATATTATATCACAAGCTGATTCTTTTCACATCCCTCTTGGAGGTAATGAAAACTGAGCTCTGACAAGGAGCAGATTGCATTTAGTGTATATTCCTTACCCAAAGTTTGCTGATTTATATTATGGATATCAGTAATAGCTTCTATTTATAATATCTTTCTGTTAAAGTTAAAAATACGATCTTTGTAGCAAATATTATCAAATTTCCAGGACACCTGTAGCCTCAATTCGCATAGAAGAGTCTGGGCTTCTGAAAAGTGTGCAGTCCTAAAGTCGACAACATTTGCTCCTTGCCATTCAGAAGTTCCAGTAGAACCATATATTGAAAGGTGAGATACCAATATACTTATTTATATATTTGTAATGTAATGAAAACACAAGCTTTTATAGTACCAAACTGGAATGAATATACAACCCAGTCTTAATACTATATCATGTGTTGAAAATTCTTAGAGTTCTCGGTATTGCTGAGTAAGGATGTCATTTTTGCCCAGTCCAGTGTATGTATTTTGTGTTGCGACGCTATTAGAGTCTTTAGTATCACCATTTTTTTTTCTGAAAAATCGTAGATGCATTGGTACCATAAAAATGCTAATTTAGGAATTCTGTACTTGTGACAATTGGCATCAAGAATACTTCTTACTTTGAATTTCATTATGATGAATAAGTTTGCAGTTTAGGTAAAGGAGCTATTTCATGATACTCAAATCTTAATTGAAGGAGAAATTAATGATTTAGAAAATATTATTCGTAGAGCAGAAGAAATTTTGTATATGGCTAAGCGTTACTTTCTAAAAAATGGTCTGTTACTTAATGAAACTAAAACCCAATCTATTCTTATCGGATCCAGACAATTATTATCAGAAGTTGATGACAATCTTCATATAAATTTTAACGGTAATATCATTAAGCCAATGAACTCGGTAAAGAACCTAGGTGTCTATTTTGACCGTTACATGAATTTTGAAATGCATATAGATGAAATTTATAAAAAAGTAATGGGTACTCTAATATATCTAAATAGGGTAAAAGACTCATTTGAAACATCAACTCGTATAATAATTGTCCAGTCCTTAGCTATGAGTTTAATTAATTACTGTCTCAAAGTTTGGGGATGTACAAATAAGACTCAATTACAAAGAATACAAAAGTTACAAAACTTTGCAGCACGAGTGGCTGTTGGCAATGTAAGAAAATACGAGCACATCTCTCCTGTTTTAAAAGATCTAGAATGGATAAAGATTAGAGATAAATATGTTTTTGATATATGTACCTTTGTTTTTAATATACTAAGAAACAATCTTCCTGATTGCTTGTATAATTTTTCTACAGTAAGCTCAGTTACCGGGTTAACTACCCGTCAAGGGGAAGATTTATTAGTACGAAGGTCTAAAACTGATATTGGCTCAAGAGATATAAACATTCGTGGACCTCATTTATATAATCAGCTTCCCAGAGAACTAAAAAATGCTGGTTCAGTGTATACTTTTAAATATAATCTTAAGAAGTTACTCTTAAAGGAAGATTTTACTTGTAAATTTTAATAGTACACTCATCTTTATGATTTGTTTGTTTTAGTATGTCTATATCGTACACCACAGATGTCTATCTGGAATATATATGCATCTTATTTGAATACCCAATGTACTTTGGAAATAAAGATTTATTATTATTATTATTATTATTATTATAGCGTATTTTACTAATCATGTGGTATAGAGACTTAACTATCATAACTGCCGCAAACTCTATACTACTGATTAAGTTGTGTATAAAGTATCTATACATATTTTTAATAATGTGAAAATGAAATTTTTTGCACAAACTAATTCTCCTGTGATCATGTACATACTTAATCTCTTCAGATTCTGCTTGAAAACCTCCCAGTTTCTGGATAATGCTATTTAGTTTGTACTATCTAGGTGTGAATTCGATGCATGCGGTTGTAATGCAGGAGGAGACTGTGAATGTCTATGCACGGCCATTGCAGCATATGGTCATGAATGTAACATACACGGGGTTTACATTTCATGGAGGAGCCAGCAATTATGTCGTAAGTTCTTCCACATTAGTATAATGTTTCTTGTTTTTGATGTGCAGACTTTATTTTGGTACATTATTTCTATCTTGTATATATCATATATCTTAATTTAGCAAGATGGCCATCACTGTAGCTAAAGATTTTTAGGTATCAATGCATCAGTATTGATTTCCTATCCTTGCCTGTTCTCTTAGTTGTTTTATTGCTTGAGAAAACTTAAGGGAGGTAGGGACTGCCAACTTTCCAACTATTAGTTCCTTTTCCTTGTTTTCTACACTTCAAAAGAAAACACATACCGAATGTTTTCTCCACCACACCGGAGATATCTCAGTTATTAGAAAAGGAGGAAGGAGTTAGACTTACTACCACACGAATCTAGAAGAAAGAAAGGCGATATGGTTACTGTTTTTAGCTTTCTTCATAGTTTTGACAAAGTGGATACTTTGATATGATCTGGATATAGAGGTCATAGTCTGAAGCTTCGTAAAACACTTCTTTGCAGGATGTAAGGAAATACTTTTTTAGTGTAAGAATAGTTGATAAGTGGATATTGCTAAGTGGGGAGACGATAAATGCTAAGTGCATTAATAGTTTAATGGAGAGATATTATAAGTAAAAAGATTTGGCCAACTAGGAGATAGGGAGTGGCGAGCATTGGGCTCTTTACCATGAGCACAGTTAGGTAAATGCAATTATATATCTGCAGTAAATTTTACTTTTAAATCATTTTTCATACACTACTTGGGATATTCCCCAATATATATTACAGAGCATAGTATTTGTGCTTTTGTTGTGATATTATATATGTTTAAAAGACATATACTGTATACTGTACTCTGTTCTGTCATTTTCATGCACTTTTACATATTTCCTTAGCTATGCAGTGCGATGAGACTTGTGAACACTATGAACCTTGTATTCCAACATGTCCTCATGAAACTTGTGACACACTTCTTGACCCAGCATCACCAGTTTGTACTCAGGATGCTTGTGTTGAAGGTAATTATTACTTACATTTGTCTGGGTAATAAACAGACAATATCCTTTATATTCATGTTCAGATTGTATATCCTTATTTGGGATGGCTTAAAAAAACTGTCTTTACTTGTATATACTAGGATGCACATGTTAGAGGTAAGTATTTGTTCCATCTTTCTAATCCATAAACATACTCCATTAAACTTATGAATATATTTAATATGCTTATTTGGGTAATCTCATGTACATATTATGTGCTTTATATATCATAGGTTGTGCAAAGGATTTATGTCCTCCGGGCCAAGTTCATAAGAGTGCAACTGATCCAGAATGCGTTCCTAAAGTAGACTGTGAAAAACGATGCATGGAGATTGAAGGAGAAGTGTATTTGGAAGGTGATATAATATCACAAGATAATTGTCATACATGGTATGTCTTCATACTAAAGAGATATATATTTTTGTTAGATTTTCACATAAAGATATTGTAGATTTTATAAAGATATCTCTGGCTTGTTGATAACAAGAGAGATTATTTATCAGAATGCAGTATGTATCTTAGTGTTTCAAGTTAAATTTTTATATCAAAGTCAGGAAAGGTAATAAAACTCAGAATTACATACCTGCTTTGTAATGAGTGTGATCAATTCTAAGATTTGTTTTAATGAGGTGAGAAAAGCTCTCACGTTTTCTTTATTATAGTGAATTAGCAATACACATGCTGTGTTACACTGTTCTACCTATGTTCGTTCTTTTTTGGTCATTCAGTGTGCATTGAGAAGAATGAACAACACCAAGTTCATGATGAATTGGTTTCCAAAACCTGGCATCAGTTTATTATTTAGCCTGGCCTCTTTATATACCCTTGGTGTCTTGCACTTTTGTTTTATCTGTGAGAGATATAGTATTTCACTCCATCTCATTCTTGGTCTACTTCTGTATTCAATTCTTCTTTTTTCACTATCCTCTCTTTCTCCAACCTTTCCAATTCTGTAAACCAGATGGGCCTTCTCAGTTTTCCTCTCCAGTATACTATTCCTATTCCTCCATATATCTCAAACTCTCGTCTCTAAGTCTATGACTTATTATGTCCAGCTTTGTAGGATGTTGTTTACTTCCATACATCTTTGATTGCCATCTAATTTTTTTTACCTCCATACATCTTAAATTGCCAGTCTCCGCGAGTATCAAATCCTTTAAACTTACTATCAAGTGTTCAATTCATAATCTCGTGTGCAAATCATTGCTTTACTCTTTAACAGTGTAGCTCTTAGTTTTCACTTCTCAGATACATAAACGAACTTCTCCAGCCTCTGTGCTCTTGGCTTGGAATTAGCCACTAGTGGCGTATTATCTAATATGTCCCGTCTTCATCATTCTAGCTCCTCAGACGAACACTTTCTTCACTACATATTTCCATTAACAATCAGTATATATATTCCAAATCCTTGCCTCAAACCCTCTTTTTCCACAAATTACATCTATCTCTTTCTTATGATTGTCTTTTTATTCTTTATTTCTATTCAAAACACTTCCTTTCACCCCAAATATCTATACAATTACACCTGTCCTCCTATTTACTCTTTTAGTTAAATTGCTAACTGTATAAGTGCAACATGAATTTTACAAAATCTTTCCAAATATATAGTAGGAGAGAAACTTTAGAACCTTGACCTTGCTTGTATCTACACTGCTTATCCTAAGCCATGGCTTCTGTACTGTTAATCACCCTCTTCATCAAGACCCATTCATAAGTCTGTTCTTTGCCAAAGCACAGTTTCATATTCATCCTATTCATTGATATATCTTCCTCTCAAAGACATACTTTTTTTAATGAGTGTGACACCGGAACAGGCAAGAAAACTGCCTTCATGAGGCCTGGGCACAAAGGAAACATTAAGACGAAGAAAAAGTAGAAGGCTAAGAACAAGGCAGAAATAAGGGAATGATACACAACAGGAAAAGGACAGGCTGAAAGAATTGTTAAAGTATTGAGGACCTAGAGATATGACAGGATTAGGTCCTGAGATCACAATAGATCCGCTTTTTAAAGGAAGATAGGTTATAAGAATTAGAAAAGGTAGAAGGAGGAAGAGCATTCCTGAACTTGGAGGTGGATGGGAAAAAGCAGTTGCTGCTCTGACCAATTTGCTAGCTACAAATCTCCATACAGTACCTGTGAGACGAGGCTGCTTGGCAAGTGTTACACGGCCTTGGCAGTGGAAGAGGGATGCAACTCACCAACTCATCGAGCAGTGATGGAAGTAGTAGTGACAGAAAAGAGAAAGGGATGATATCTTACAGTGAAGAGAAAGAAAATCAAGATTAGAAGTAAGAGAGGAGTCACTGATATATGTGGTTGCCTGATATTTAACCCTATCAAGGAGATAAGTACTTGTATAAGAGGCACCCCAGATGTGCAAGCAGCATTCTAAGCAGGGACGGATAAGACCATTACAAATTTTAAGTAACTGGAAAGAGGAAATATGATGTCGAAAACGAAACAGAACCCCCCAATATTTTGGATGCAGGTTTAGAAATTAATATGCACAACCAATTCACTACCCTCCTCCCCAAGTCTCTTGAGAAGCTTTGTAGTGATTTCATTTTCCTCTCTTGTCTTATATAAAATTCTCACCACATTTTTTTCTTGTCATCTTCCCAACTTATTAAGTTTTTGCGTGTATTGCATGCTTTCTCTTCCCAGACTCATTAGTTCTGCCACTATCTTTCCTACGTGTTTAATAATTCATCATAAAACTCTCTCTAACTTTACCTTTAGCTTTGGTCATTTTTCAAGTACTCGTCAACTCCCCTATATCCTCTTCACTTTAGCTCTTCATTTATCTTACTCTGTTCTCCACTCTAAATAAGCTTTTAAATCTCATGATAATCCTTTGTTAGCTGCTCTTCCATTTAACTAATACCATTTCTTTCATCTCACATACTTTCAACTGTGCATTTACTCTTTTCCTAGTTAAGGTAGTACATGTTTACACACCTTTCACATAATACTTTTATCTTCCTTGGTAATCCATACTGATTTATTTGTTTATTTTATTCTTAGTTCTTGCTCAAGAAAGAAAAAAATATGTCGTGGAACACCATGTGAAACCACTACAGTTGAAGTCACACCTCGTATAAGCACTCCCTCGCCAACGACTTCCACACCTCCTTTCTTCAAAAACTGTAATGATGGATGGAGTGAATGGCTCAACAATGACAAACCTGTAATCTTCAGAAAAAATTCTGATGTTGAACCCATTCCTGAAAAGATTGAAAAGGTAACAAATCAAATTACCTTCTCTTATTGTATTATTATCAGTAGTAGTGAGGGTGAAAGAACTCTTCACTCATTTCCCTTTGTGTTGTGAAGCAAACTGAAATGGATTGTGGAGGGACAAAGTAACAGTCCCTTCCTCCCCAAGAATTTTTATTTATAAATGACAAAATGGGTGAGGATGTACTGGATATAAAAAAGCCCAGTTGCCTCTCTATTTTTCTCTTTCCCTCTTGTGGCATTGTTGAAAAAATACTAGATGTATTGTATAATAACAGTCATTGAGTAGCAATAAAATTATACTATTTATTTTTCATGCCCTTTTTGGGGATAAAATTTAGATAGAATATAATAAGCATTAAATATCATAGGTAACTAATAGTAGTACATAAATGCGTTTATTGCAAGTTACATATTGAAAATATTATATGGATTATGTCACTATCTCTAACACACATTCTGTTGATTTTGTCAATATTCATGGTCCCTTACTCAAGACATTGCAACTTTAAACATTTTTTATCTTGCTAGAGTTTGACCAATCATGCATGGTGTGAATACAGTCAGATAGTTGACATCAGATGTCGCAGTGTGGGCACACATAAGCCTCACACAGAGCAATATGGGGTTCAGTGTAATGTGGAGAAAGGGCTTACTTGCCATGGCAAAGACAACGTCGATGTAGATGAAGCTTGCTGGGACTACGAAGTGTCGTTCTTGTGTGACTGTAGTAAGTAAAGCTTCATTATATATTCCTTATGGTTGACATCATTGACTTTGTAATTTCTGTTACCTTTTAGTGCTATATATGAAGGAATAATTTTATATATTTATATGAATATAGTATAATATTACTATTGTATTTATTTTTCATACTATCTTACTATGGGCTGATATATTGAACCGCTTTTGTATAAAATAATGAGTAACAACTTATAAAGCTTCTTTTAATATTTTCTTCATCAATATCAGGTGTAAGTACAGTGGAAATGACAACCAGCACAACTCCGCTCACACCTGTTACCCCTCCATCTTTAGTTACACCGTCATCGTAGGTGTCAGGAGACTTTTAATTAACATCTATTATACATGTACTGTACTGTAAATGTGAAAAAAAAAATTAATTCCTTTGTATCACAGTAGGTAAAGAAAGGGCTAGGGGAGCCGCAGGTGTAAATACTCTCTTTTTTTATTTCTGTTCGTCCTACATGACAACTAAGAATAGAGGTATGATAGGTTATGTTGTAATGAATGCCTGCTACCTCTTTGGTTTATTTCTTAGTAGTGCCGTTATTTAGAACCTGCAATTTTTTTATCTCTTTTCTTTCTACCTCTTGTATCTTATTTTCCCCCCTTCCAAATTTTCTATATTTTCTTTGAGTATACTGTATTTCCACTCTGTACTCTCCAACTTTTTCCAATACACCATTACCATGGCAATACATCTACTAACTTACTGTTATCCTTCCGTAAGAGTAAATATCTACAAGGAGAAATATCGTAACATGTAACTCACTACAAATGTAATCTTTGACTGCCATCTAAACATTGTGATGAAAAAAAAAATTAGAAGAACTTTAAAGATCATGATATGAAACCACAGGATCAAGCATATTACAAGCTATAAAGACTCCCCTCCCATTTACGCAAAAGTTAGGCAAATTCATGGATGCTGCTGACACCTCTACACTTCCTATCTGTGGCAGTATTTTCTAGTCCTCTCCTTATCGAAGTAATAAAAAGAAATTGTTTAAATATCTTCGGAAATCGATCCACACACACACACACACACCACACAAAATCATTTTTTGTACTCACAGTATATGCAAGCTTTCCAATTTTCAAAAGCAAAAAGTTTCTTTTATGTTTCATGGTAATTGTCTGATACAGTTTATTCTAATGAGTGTTTGTGTATGGTTTTACCATACTTGATAGTGTACACATAATTCATGTACTCTTCATGATGATAGTAAGCCCCTATAGCAAAACTATAAAAAATGTTAAATTTTCATACTCTTCTCAATCAGTCTTACATAGTGTGTCATAATTCTTCACCTATTCGAGTTGGAGTCCTTCACAGGGCTAATCCCTTTTTGCGTTTCAGATTGAAATACTTTTAATTTGTGCCTAATATGAATATTATTATCAAGCTTAGGGCTCGAAATTCTCATTATCAATATATTTTACTAGACCTAAACTGTCAGATTGTGTGGAACATTCAAAGACAAAAAAAAATATAATGATGTGCGGCTTGTATGTTAAGGAACGGATGCAAGCTTTATTTAGGATAACTTCTCACTCTTTCTTATGCCTCTGTGTACAGCAACCAAGACTACTCCTGTATTGCACATTCTGTTATTTTTCCTTCTCAAATAATACTTGTTTTTTTAATATTCCGTGAATGCTTATGACAACATTAATAGTGTTTTGTGCGCATAACTGTTTATTTTGAAGTTCTACCGTACTTTTTCCTGCTCCTAGTTTCCACATTTCACCATTTGGTGATGACTGTTTCTTAGATTTGGCTTGGCTCTTTTGCATGGAATTGGCTGCTTCTCCCCTGTATATTTGCTGTAGTGACCTTCAGTGTATTGTTTTGGCTCTATTATTTGAATACTTACCATGTACCATATCCTGAGCATCTCTCTTTCAAATTTCCAGTTTTAATTATTATATGCAGCGAGTCCCTCATATTTGTGTCACTATATGTGGTACTATATAGGTCATCTCCATTCTGTGCAGATTACTTGGCTAAGGGGATTGTCACTTGCTTATATTGTATCAATTTTAATTTTGCTGGGAAAGATTTGAGCCAATTTAGTTACTGTGCATGGATGGACATATGTAACTTTTATTTTATTTCTTAAGTAATCCATTTCCAGGGGATACCAACAGATTGGTTGGCTGTTATCCTGATTCACTGGTTTGTCCACAATTAATTTACGGTATTTTTCTGACGACCTATTTACTGTTTCTCACTTGGTATATATCACCATTGTCCTTTCCTTCTCCCTCTAGATCTAAGTTTTTATGACAAGCTTTTTAATTTTATTTATAACCTATGACCCTTTTTTAATTCCTTTTTGTTTGTTGTGTATGTTTCACTTACTTACGATTTTTGCCTTGCCATGTTTTAAACTCGAGACATTTACTTCCATTAGATACTTTTGAGGGTTATATATGGAGTAAGGCTCTTCTCTTTGAATTATATTTTTCTACTGATACAGAACTCATGTTGTTGTGCCCAAGTTATGCAGTTCTCTTTCTCTAGTTTCATTATCTCCCATATCAAGTGGAGTGATGTCTCGAAAGTTTTATGTCATTAATGCCTTATCTTCTGGTTTCAGTGAGCTAGTGCCTTGTGACATTCCTTGTCTTTTATTGAAATATTCTTGTTCTTGCTATCCTTTGTCTTTAGTTTCCCTTCGGTCACATAATTTTTCATAGTTTGTGCAGTTGAGCAGTTTTTATTTTTGGTTCTTTTTTCATTCCCAGTTAAAAGAAAGTATTTTCATAAATGCATTTGCTTAAGAAACAAAAATATACATACTGTATTTACAATCTACATTCGTACTTTAGGCCTCCAGCAACTGTAGCCGTTCCCATGACGTGTGAGGAAGAAGGCTGGAGTCAGTGGTTCAATATACATTTTCCAACTACAGAAGGGGAATTCGAAGAAGTCTCTGAGATTCGTAAGGTAAACGTGCTTCCTTCATATTTGTATTTAGAGCCCTTTGATAGTTTAATGTATGCAACCTGGGGATGACTTCATGTTTAAACACTTCTTTTAGCTATATTAGCAAGTTTCATGGAGATAGAATAAATATCCTGAATTTCTTAACAGCATATTTGTAAAGTATATAGGTGTACGAGTTCTATGCTTTTAGTATATTTTATGTACTCGTTAAGTATAAGCTGTACTAAAATAGGATTTTTATATTAAAATAGATAGCGTCACTGTGTCCTGATCACTATATTAGTGAAGTAGAATGCAGATCAGTAAGGAGTGGAGATGTTGAATCTGTTGTCACCTGTGATAAGCATGGAGCTCGTTGCAGGAATAATGGTGAGTATGTTAAGAGTGTCACATATCTAGTTTTAATATTGCCTTCAATTTATTAGAGATATTAATAGACACAAATTATTATGTTTTTATGTCAGAAAATATTTCCAGGTTAGAACATAGATGATTATGGTAATATAGTTAATAAGTAAAGGCTGGTGGTAAGTGAGAAAGAATATATCACTTATATTCATTGTGTGTAACTAGAGCTAACTAAAAGGGACGGAGAAGCATTGTGCAGGCAATCTCGTATCCCTGAATATTTTTTTCTTGCTGCTAAATAACTGAAGGAAAACGTGATGATGAATAGAGTATGATGAAGTCTTGTTGTTACCACTTTTTCAAGTGTGGCCTCCTTCCAGAATTCAGTGAAATATTATGATATGTTGAAAAAAGAATAGACTGGTTTTGCTGATCAAATCCAGGAATGATATAGTTTCAGTTCATTATTCATACCCTTTTACTATTTGTAATGACCATTTCCTGTTTACTTTTACTCCTTTTCTTAATGTACCTTCAGGGGGACATCAGTATTGCCAGGACTACGAAATCAGAGTGAGGTGCCAATGCGACTGTCAAGATTGGCTCGGAATGGAAAATTTCACCATACCAAATGAACGTATATCAGCGTCATCTATGATGCAGCAAGATGATAAACCATATTCTGCTAGACTAAATGCAGACTGGGCATGGACAGCAAAAGCTGTGGATGAGCATGATGCAGATGCCATTCAAAATGAATGGTTGCAGGTTAGAAGACATTTGTTAATAACATTGTGAAATATAATTTACCGTAAAGTCAGGAAAAAGTGTATTGATGCAAAGTTCACTAGTATTGTTATCGTCTGGTATGCAATTGTTAAAGAACTTTATCACTTTGTTTGGAATAAAAATCTTTTATCAGTATATTCTTTCGTTTTATCATATTTATGAAAGATGAGTTATAACTATCTTAAGGCAGCTTTGAAATGAAATATTTTATAAAATGCACCTTTTATAAGGTTATGTAAGTGACTGAATTATAAACAGTTTCCCTCTATGATAAGGAATTATATTATCCATATATTTGTATTAATATAATGTTCAATAATTACTTGCTCATAAAACACAGGTAGATCTTGCAGAAGTAAAGGAGTTGACAGGAGTAATTACTCAAGGACATCCTTACTTTGATCAGTACGTAGAACGCTTTGCCATACAAATATCTGAAACAGGAGCTTCTTGGGATGATATCAAAGATGAATTCTCAAGATTCGCCAAGGTTTGTTTTAAGAAATCCTTAGTCTAGTTTTTAGTTATTGTAACTTAAAGTAAATATCTAACAGCAATCCCTATTATCATTTATTTTGTAGCTTGAAACTGTAGTCAGCTAAAACCAAAAGGAGGAGAGGCACAAAGTTCATCATATCCCACCTATTTTGACCTCTTTCTTCAGATGTTTTGTGGAGAGAAAATAAAATTTCAAGGAGGATAAAATAGCCAACTTTTCTCTCCCTTATCTTTTGCCGTTGGCATTTATGACAAGCATGAAATGCAAAGCATGATTTTGTTCCTGCCATATGCATTATCTGGATAAAAATCTATCTCTCCACTACCACTATATTCCTTTGCTTCTGCTACTGTTCTCCAGACTCCACTGACTTTGTGTCCTTCTTTGAATATCTGTCCTCTTGCCATGAGTCCTTGCTATCTTCTCACCCACATGCCGAGATTCTCTATATTGGAGACTTTAATGTACTCCACAGTGAGTGGCTTAATTCTTCTCACACTGATGTAGGATGAAGTGAGGCCCTTGCTTTCTCTGTTACTCATACTCTGGAGCAAATTATCAAATATTCTGTTTGTCTTCCCAATCGCACAAACATACAGCCAACACTCTTTACCTATTTCTTACCTCTAACCCTTCAAACTACTCTTATTCTGTGCTTTCCCCACTTGGTAAATCTAACCGCTCTGTGACATCAATCTCTTCCATTTTCGCTCCCCTTCCAACAATCCCTCCTACTCAATGCCGTCTTTGGCACTTTGAGGGTACCCAACATGAGGATTTGCTGATTTTCCCCTTTGACTTCCGATGGGATTACTACTGCTTCCGGTCCAACAACCCTGATCAGGTAGCCCTAAAAGTTGCCGAGATCATAACCTCGGGAATGGAGGCATACATCCCCTCTTCTATGAAAACTTTTTTCCCCCTAATCTTTGGTGTGACCATGCCTGCTCCATGGCAATTCAGGCCAGGAATCAGGCACACCGGTCGTACCAAGCCTCTCCTTCTGATTTAACTTGCTCTGCTTTTATTGTAGCTAGGGATCGCTGTACTGCTCATATTCAAAGGTCTAAGGCTTTTTTTAACGAAGTAAAGTTGATGACCTTAACTCCTCTCCCACTGACAAATATTTCAGGCCCTTAGCCAAAAACTTCTGTAACTCAAGCTTTCCCCCTCTCATTAGTTCTGATGGTTCTATAGCTTGCTCTCCCACTGACAAAGCCACTCTCTTTGGCTCTCATTTTTCTGCCAACTCTTCTGTAAACGATTCCAGCGCACCTGTTCCTCAGTCATTACCCCTCTCTAACCCTATGCCCTCCCTTATTCTTTCTTCACGCAAAGTTCATAAGGTTATTCGCTCGCTATAGATGAACAAGGCATCTGGTCTCGATGGTATCCCTGCAAGGTACCTTAAGTAATGTGCAGATGAACTGGCTCTTGTGCTTTGCTGTCTTTTTCGCCTCATCCTGTCAACCAGTATCTATCCTTCATATTAGAAGCATGCTCTAGTGCAACATTTCTCAACTGGTGCACCCCAAGTTAATGAAAAAGTAATTTATGATTTTTTTATATAAAAAAAATCTCTTCCTCTCTTTTTCACACCTTTGCCGACGATTTAACTCTTCACTTTTCCTCTGCCTTTTCTTCACAGCCTTCATCTGCCACTCGTAATCAGTCTCGTGTCACACTTTCTTCTACTCTCAACTCTGATTTGCAGAGGGTATCTGAGTAGGGCACCCAAAATTTTGTTAAATTTAATGCCTCCAAGACAGTTTCTGGCTATTTATTTATCTATTTCTCCTCCTGATAGCCCTATTGTCTTCAGAACTAACGAAATTTACCCTCTTGATTCTATCAACATATTAGGAATCCATATTGCCTCTAACTTGTCTTGGAGGAATCACATAATCCAAATTTCTATATCTGCATCCAAAAATTGGGGATTCTGTTTCGTTTTCATCATTACTTTTCCTTTTTACAGTTACTTAAAATATAGGAAGGTCTTATCCATCCCTGCTTATAATACTGCCCATACTTATGGGGTCCTCTCTCCATATACTTATCTCCTTGATAGGGTTGAATCTAAAGCAGTGAGGGTCATTAATGATCCTTCTATTACAGTACTTCTAATCTAGAATCTCTTTCTCTTCACCGTAATGTATCATCCCTCTCTCTTTTCTATCACTACTACTTCCATCGCTGCTCTGATGAGTTGGTGAGTTGCGTTCCTCCACCACCGCCAAGGCCGCATAACGTTCGCCAAGCGGCCTTGTCTCACAGGTATTGTGTGGAGATTTCTAGCTCGCGGATTGGTCTGTGCAGCTGCTGTTCTTCCCATCTACCTCCAGACTCTGAAACTCTCTTCCTCCTTCTGTCTTTCCAAATTCTTATAACCTATCTTCCTTCAAAAAGGGGATCTCTCGTCATCTCGAGGCCTAATCCTCCATTTCTCTAGGTCCTCAGTACTTTGACTATTTTTTCAGTCTGTCCTTTTTCTTTGTGTATCATTGTCTTTTGTCTGCCTTGTCCATAACCTTTTTCTTTTCCTTCATCTTATTGTTTTCTCGTGCCCGGGCCTTTATTTATGAGAGCAGTCTTTTTTTTTGCCTGTCCTGGTGTCACACTCATAAAAAAATTAATGTTTTTTATTTATGTCTCACAGCAATTTCAAGGCAATGATGATCGCTCAACTCCAGTGACAAATCTCTTCCCCGAGCCAGTTTTTGCTAGATATATTAGAATTATTCCATTACAATTCTTCACAGCTATATCACTCAGGCTTGAAATTAAGGGTTGTGATGTAAAAGGTGAGCAATCAATACAAAGTAATGCTGATTATTTTGAGAGTGGTTATTTACATTTCATGATAACTAGGACCTTTGTGAGTAGTATTTAAACTTTTATCGCAAAGTTTACTGTTTGTTGCATTGCATCACTAAACTCAAGAGAACTCGCTGTTTAGTTATGCTTAGTTCTAGTTAATTTTTATTGCTACATAAATATTTATGCTATTTTGTAAAATATAGATATGTCTTATATATTAATTTTACTTATCTCTGTCATATATAAAAATTGTAATACATCTTTTCTGCCTTACAGAGGAAGAAACTACTCCACTGGAAGGCGAGTAACTCTTGTTGATATTTGATGTATTATTGTTTCATCATGCCCAATAACCATTAACCAAGAAAATTTAAGTTCTGAAGCTTATGAGGAGATGCTTATAGAGATTTAGATTAGTCAGATATCTTCTTGGGGGCAATAGAATCACAATATAATCCCCTTCATCTTAGATTATGGTTCAGAGGAAATAATAGATATTCCAGTTAAGGCATTTCATGTACATCCCCTCTCTACAAAAAAAAAATTTGCATGATTATGGCTAAGATCTGTGAATGAAATAAAAGTTCTTCTGTTTTGCTCATAACGTGAGGCTCTGGTTTGAATAAAAAGAAATATTTTCTTTTGCACTTTATCTTTGAATCGTATATTTAGTGTTCCTAATAAATTTCCTATTTTGTTTGTTTCTATGCTTGCATGATAACTTTTGATAATTCCGTATTGCTTTTGTGTTTAACCTGTGCTTTTCTCTTGTAACCTCTTCTAGTATCGCTGATGGAAATGGAGATGAATGAGTTCTCAACTTCTCACTATATAAAGTTTGTGTTAGTAGAGCTAGACACGGTTAATAGTTACAGTATATTAAAAGAATTTATCAGAGAGCTTTCAGCACCCTAAACACACCCATTCCTCCCTCAACTGTGCATGCCTTAGCTCCTCCCTAGTTCATAAAAGCAGTTGTCATACTTTGTTATGCGTGCTTTATCAGTTTGAAATCATTACATACTCTTAATATATGAGAACATAACTGACACATATTTACATTATTTTTGTATCTGAGAACTTAACTGCACTCATTTAACGAGATTACTTAGTGCTTTAGAGAACTGTTATAAAATTTCGCCAAAAATTATTTTACAATATGCAAGAGGCTGTGAAAACCAACAGAGTAAAACCAGAACCTAGGCCTAGGCTTCGTATAAAAGCTGCTGCAAAGTATATTTTTACTTTATCATGTTTCTCTTTAGGTTTTTCAACTACACCACTCGTACCTTTCCCTGTGCTTGTTCAAGAAGTATGCATTCACGGGTGGACTGACTGGATGAATACACACACACCAGGACCCTCTGACTGGGTTAGTGCCGTGCACAGTGCTTTTGAATCGATGAGATTACATACTATATATATTATATGTTTTTGCATGCATCAAACAAAGTGGGTTAAAATTTTCTTTTCTTTCAAGAAGCAACTAGTATAATATAGAGTTTTGTTATGAATAACAAATTTGAGTCTAAGCCATGGGTGGATACGTAAAAAAGCCTGACTGCTAAAGAGAGCATTTATAATGAAGTTTTATTCATGAACATTTTCTGTTTAGGATGATAAGGATGATCTACAATCTCTTTCCTTGCAATACCAATTTTGTCCAGCTCATCACATCATAGACACACAGTGTCAGGTGGTTGGAATTGGCCAGAGCTATGAGCTTGCAGGTCAAGTAGGTATTATATGCAACATTAACAATGGTCTACAGTGCAATGATGATCTACAAGCACCACAACGTAAGTAGTTGTCAAAAACCAACATTTATTTCTTATGAAACATGCATGTAACCTTTTAGAGGTGTGTTTGACTGAAATATATGTATTATGAAGAAATGGCTTAAAGGAGAAGTTATAAGGCCTCTCTTTTCTTCAAAAAACGCAGGTTGTTATGATTACGAAATTCGATTTTTCTGTGACTGCGGCATTACTACATTAAGTATGGCTCCATTTACCACTACAACCATATATTCAACAACTCCAAAGATAACAGAATCATGCTCATTTGCTGATGAGCAAATCAAACCTCATGATGACTGTCGAAAATTTTTGGAAGTAAGTTTTATATTGTTCATTATTATTATTATATGGGTATAGTAAAATTTTACACCAAATCTCACTGAAACCAGACAGGTTGGCAAAACTGTATTTAAAGAACCGAAGTATCTGAGCCTTTTCGTTCCATGCCACTTTTTCTACCAGTTGCTTTATAGCATGATTTAGTAGAAGTTATTTGATTTTCAAAAGATAATATTTAAATCGTTATATCTGCTTGAGTTTGTGGAGGAAGAATAACTTTCTTGTATCTTTGGAAGTTATTAAAAGGGAAGGGGAGAGCCACCAGTTTCGCCCTTATGAGATCCTCCTTTTGCAAAGAAACTTCTTCAATAGGTTGAGATGGGCAGGACATGATTAAGTTTTATAGCCCCATATTTTTTTTTTCATTCTTGGCCACCCAGATAGGTTATCTCAGATATTATTTTGTTTGTAAGCATCATTATTATTAGTAATAGTGTTAGCAGAAGAAACAAAGATGGACATAGATCGAAGATCAAAGAGCAAGTTTCATAGCCAGGCATATTTTCTTATGCAGTCCATTCTTCAAAGCTCAGCTCTGAGCAAAGTATAATGGAGAAAAAAAATGAAAATATGAAATTGTAAAGATGACCCGTACTGTTATATATTTAGTACTAAGAGTTATTAAGAATGGATTCATACTCTAATATTCTAGAGAATATTTAGTCAAAGCAGTTAGCTGTGTAATATGATGCTTTCCATTTGCAATACAGAAACACATATTCAGCTTGTGCTTGTTTCACCACCCTACTGCATTGCCACATACCTGGTGTTTGCTCACATTCTTAGGGGTTATTATGCAATGATACTTGGCATATGCCATCATACATGCTACAACTTATCACCTTAAAGTAGGTGAATTGTCAGTTAAAACCCAACTAGTATCAGATGATTAGTAGGATGGCTATGGCACCAGCTGCCTTTTGACATACTATGACTGAAGGTATTACGGATTCAACCAGGACTGGTCCAGACAGGTCCAGTTTAAATCTTCCTTCAGGCACTTTTCTGTCCTTATGCCTATATCTACACCGAAAATTCTGGCATATTCATTACACATTTCTTACTATTCCATTACATTTGACAAGTCACAACACTCCATATCTGTTTTTTTTTTCTCTCTCTCTTCCTCATTTTTGCTATATTTATGGAAAATCTACAACTCGTGGCCTCCAGTACCCGGCATAGAGGTGTTCTAAAAATCTCCGGGGATCTTGTTGACTTCACTAGTGGCGTAAGGGTAGACATGCCTGGTGGTAGTAATGGTTCTGCCCTTAATCTTGCACCTCCTGATAGATGCTTCTTTCACTCTTCAGTTTTCTAACATTCGTGGTCTGAACTCTAATCTTTCATCTGTGGAACAGCACTTGGGTACATCCCTCCCCAACCTCCTCCTTCTCTCTGAAATCCAGGTGTCCAGCCATGCTTTCACTGACCCATTTCACATATCTCACTATGACCTGTAGTTTCGTTTTCGTTCCAAAGGTGGTGTCTGTGCCTACTGCAACACTAACACTCCTATTACAAGGCTCATGGACCTTGGATCTCCTGACTTTGATGCTCTCTGGCTGATATCTCTCCACTACCACTACATTCCTTTGCTTCTGCTACTGTTCCCCAAACTCCACTGACTTTGTGTCTTTCTTTGAATATCAGTACTCTTGTCATGAGTCTTTGCTATCTTCTCACCCATATGTTGAAGTTCTCTATATTGGAGACTTCAATGTACACCACAATGAGTGGCTTTATTCTTCTCACACTGATGTTGGAGGAAGTGAGGCCCTTTCTTTCTCTGTTACTCACAATCTGGAGTAGAATATCAAACATTCTACCCGTGTTCCTGATTGACAGCT
Organism: Halocaridina rubra; assembly: GCA_037179515.1. Lineage (NCBI taxonomy): Eukaryota > Metazoa > Arthropoda > Malacostraca > Decapoda > Atyidae > Halocaridina > Halocaridina rubra. The sequence continues at coordinate 111,024 of JAXCGZ010018979.1, read as the reverse complement.
CCCTTAACCTATTTCTTCTAATCCTTCAAACTACTCATATTCTGTTCTTTCCCCTCTTGGAAAATCTGACTACTCTGTGATCTCATTCTCTTCCATTTTCACCCACCCCCCATCAATTCCTACTACTCAGCGCCTCCTTTGGCACTTTGAGTGTACCCAACTTGAAGAGTTGCGTAGTTTCCACGACTTCCCATGGGATGACTACTGCTCCCGGTCCCACAACCCAGATCAGGTAGCCCTAAAAGTTGCCGAGATCATAACCTGTGAATAATTTTTCTCCCCCAAATGCATGCTCCGTGGCTATTCAGGCCAGGGATTGGGCACGCCAGTCGTACCAAGCCTCTCCTGATTTAACTATCTCTGCTTTTATTGTAGGTCGGAATTGCTGTACTGTTCAGAATAGAAGATCTAAACTTTCCTTTATAAGAAGGAAAGTTGATGACCGTGACTCCTCTCCCACTGATAAATATTTCTGGTCCCTAGCCAAAAACCTCACCAAAAACTTCTGTAAGTCATGCTTTCCCCCTTCCATATGTTCTGATGGTTCTATAGCTTGCTCTCACACTGACAAAGCCACTCTTCCGTAAACGATTCTAACGCACCTCTCCTTCATTCTTTACCCCTCTCTAACCCTATACCCTCCATTATCCTTTCTTCACACAAAGTTCATAGAGATCTTCACTCATTAAAGACGAACAAATCAGCTGATCCCGATGGTATCCCTGCAAGGTTCCTTAAGGAGTTTACAGATGAACTGGCACCCGTGCTTTGCCGTCCTTTTTGCTTCATTCTCTCAACCAGTGTCTATCCTTCATCCTTGAAGCATGCCCCAGTGCAGTATTTCCCAAAGTGGGCAGTACCGCCCCCCTGGGAGTGATGGAAAGTTTCTGGGGGTCAGTGAGGTAAAAGGGAGGCATTGGGAGCAGTTAATAAATAACTTTTTGTTTTTTACAAAATCTGACTGACAAAATATATATATCATAAACACTAACATATAGGAACACGTCTGCAGTATATAAGGAATAAAACTGACATAAGAATTTTAAACTATGTTACTATGGTTACTGGCGAGATTTTGATTTACCCTTCCATATTACTGATACAGCTAAAACTGCTAAGTAAATTGGTTTACTTAATTAAGTTTTATTTGTTAAATGCATCTTTGTTTTTCATATTGTTGTTTTCAGTTTGAAGTATACCAAAATAAACAAAGGTGTGTGCTCACACATGTGCATGAGGGGGGAGGGGGGCTCTAGGAATCCACCTGGAAGCCAAGGGGGCATCAGCCTGGAAAAGTTTGTGAGCCATTGCTCTAGTGTAAGCTCTTTCTAAGAAGGGTGACTGCTCTATTCTTTCAAACTACCAATCTATTGCCCTAACCTCTTCCATCACTAAAGATTTCGAAACTTTGCTAAATTCTCACTTCTTGATATATCTTGAATCTAACTCTCTTACCTCCATTCACCAGTGTGGCTTCCGAAAGGCAAGTCATCTTCTCTGAGGAATTATGGGGAATCCTTTGTCGTTGCCCTTGATATCTCTAGGGCTTTTGACAGCGTCTGGCACAAGGTTCTGTTGGCCAAACTCCCTGCTTATGGCTTCACCACTTCTCTCTATTCTCTGATCTCCAGTTTTCTTTCTGACCGTTTTATGTCTGTGGTTGTTGACAGTGCAACATCTAGCCCATTCCCTGTTACCAGTGGTGTTCCACAGGGCACTGTTCTTTCACCTACTCTGTTCCTTTTCTTCATCAACGATCTTCTTCACTCCCCATCCGCCTCTCTTCTGCATACCTTTGCCGACGATTCTACCCTTCATTTTTCTCAGACTGCTTTTCACAACCTTCATCTGGTACTCATAATCAGTCTCGTATCACTCTTCCTTCTACTCTCATCTCCAAGTTGCAGAGGGTATCTGAGTAGGACATCCAAAATTTATTTAATTTTAATGCCTCCAAGACAGTTTCTGGATATCTCTGTATCTACTTCTCCTCCTGATAGCCATATTGCCTTCGAAATTAACAAAATTTACCCTATTAATTCTATTAGTCTCTAAATTGTCTTGGAGGAATCACATAAGCCAAATTTATAAATCTAATTCCAAAAATTGGGGGTTCTTTTCCGTTTTCGTCATTACTTTTCCTCTCTACAGTTACTTAATATCTATGAAGGTCTTATCCATCCCTCAGAATACTGCTTGCACATCTGGGGTGCTTCTTCTTATACTTTTCTCCTTGATAGGGTTGAGTCTAAGGCAGTCAGACTCAGTAATGATGCTTCTCTTACTTTTAATCTGGATTCTCTTTCTCCTCGCCATAAGGTTTCATCTCTTTCTCTTTTCTATCGCTACTACTTCCATCGCTGCTCTGATGAGTTGGTAAGTTGCAGCCCTCCCCCATTGTCAAGGCTATGTATTACTCGCCAAGCAGCCTCGTCTCACAGGTACTGTGTGGAGATTTGTAGCTTGTGGATTGGCTGGTGCAGTGACTGCTTCTTGCCATCTACCTCCAGACTCCGGAACTCTTCCTCCTTCTGTCTTTCCTAATTTTTATTACTTATTTTCCTTCAAAAATGGATCTATCTTCATCTCAGGCCTAATCCTGCCATACATCTAGGTCTTCAGTACTTCGACTATTCTTTCAGCCTGTTCTTTCCCTATTGTGTCCCTTTGCCTTATCTCTGCTTTGTCCTTAACCTTTAACTTTTTCTTCATCTTAATGTTTTCTTCGTGCCCAGGCCTTTCATGATGAGGTCACTTTTCTTGCCTGTCCCGGTGTCACTCATAAACAAAAATACAAGAAGGGTGTGAGCAATTTAATAAGCTGATAATGAGGAAAACAGTTATAGTGCAAGACAGACCGACTTATTTGTACAGGTCTGTATACATAATTCCTTACATATACACCTACCTGCTTTGACAGACTAAGTGATCCTGCAGCTATTACTCTATCTCAAAGGTCTTCCATTTCTATGCAGTGTGTGCAATCATCACCATCCGAGAGAAGGTATATAGAGAAAGAATGTGGTCCTGGAACCTTCTTCAATCCTCTCATAAAAGTCTGTGACTTTGAATTTAACGTGTTGTTAGTCAGAGAAGATTGCGCTAGAGGTAAATATAAGGAAAGGTCCACGCAGAATGGAGCTTTTTGTCTGGTATATCACTCTTTGGAAAAGTCTTTTATTCTAATTATCTAATTGTATTCATGGTAAAGAACCTGGTACTTGTGATGCCCTATTGCGTAGTCAGTTTTTCATTCAAAACTCATCCTATCTTATCTTAATACTTAAATGCATTTAGCATAGGAAAAGTCCTTGCTTAGCAAATTTTAACCATTATGTCTGGCTACATATGTTTTTGAATTTCTTGCAGAAATTTATAAAGCTTGACACATTGACTTCTAATTGTAAGGCCCACTATCATAGTTTTACACTCTATTGTCAACTCAGTCAAAGTCGTGAAGAAACTGAAAACCATTGCTCTACCCCCCTCTATTCTTCTGGTGTCATAAAATTGCTCCTTGTGTGGACCTAGCCAAAGCATCTGGACTTTATTTTTACTTATTACTGGAAATAACAAAAAAAGCAATAACTTGTTTTCTTTAGAATTATTATTAACGTAAATGTATGTATAACATGAATAAATATATTGCATTGCATTTTATTTCAGTCACTACCAAACCTCCTAAACTGATAGTGTCACTACCTTCAACATCAACACAACCAAGCACCACTACTCAAGTGCCGTGCTTGGAAGACTATTGGACAGATTGGTTTAACACAAGTCATCCGGACAATGAGGATGGTGATTACGAAACTATTGAGCTTATTCGTTTGAAGGGCTTTAACATATGTGATGACATGTATATCAAGGATATAGAGTGTGAGTTTAATAAGCAAGAAGAAGAGTTATCTGACTACAGAGGAGGTTATAAAGGTGGAAGAAAGAGTAGAGGTAGAAAAGGAGGAAGTCGTAAAGGAGGGTCCATCTTTGAAAAATATACCACTGTTAGGACCAACTTTCAACGTAGTAGTGATAATGATGTTCAGTGTACCACTGATCTTGGTCTTATATGTGAAAACTCGTTACAGTTTGGACCTAAAAAGTGTGAAGACTATGCCATTCGCGTACTTTGCTCATGCGGTAAGTCATGTTGAATTACTTAATGTGTACTTGTAAATCATTGTGCATTAACTAATCCCATTATGACATTAGAAAATAGTAATGCACTCCTAGCCATATATGTACTTACAGCAATATATTTAAAATCTTTGCCATTTTTTATATTGGAATGCCTTTGGTAATGGCCATAATGCAGATTTGTATGCAGCATGTTGATTTAGAATATATTTACATCTTTCATTTCTTTTGAAATATTATTTTGAAAATTGAATTATGTTACTGTTTATAATATAATTTATACAAGATATGGAAATTGAAGCAGGATGGATCCATGGTGTATGGCAAAAGACATCTACATTTAGTAATTGATTCTTAGTTTTACTTATTTACAATTATGTTTTATAATAGAAGCATCAGAGTCAAAGTAAAATTAGGAGTGTATATTTTCAAGTACACACTAAAATTTTTACAGAGGTGTGGATGTTTTTATTATTTACTAGTTGCCTTGTTAAATATTTTTACATATTGCTAATATCTAATGTTCGTAATTTCTGCCCTTTATATATTTGTAGAAACAACTAGGAAAACCAGTCCAAGTATACCTCATACTACTCCATATGTTGATGTTCAAGGTTCTACTATCATTACAACTCCCTACACTCTCTCTCCTAGTAAGTAGTTACTCCTTAATTATATATTGTACTTAGCACTTAGAATCGATCATTTTTTCTTCAACTATATGCTGCATATGTTGTCAATAATGTTGCAGTGTTTATTAATAATAAGTTATAAACAATGTTTAATACACTATACAATAAATAATTGTTTATCTCCAGCAAAAGTCGCACCATTTCATTTTTTTTCAGCTTAGTACAAGATTATAATGCACCTTTACATTTTTCAGCCTTGTCTTTGACTATAGTGTACAGTGTAATATCAGCCTCATACTAGAATAGTGTACCATTTCATTATTCAGTCTAGTATTTTGTCATTGTGTTATTGCGTTTCCAACCGAGATTCGATGGATGATGCATAACAATAACCTTGTTGTTATCAATGATCATATGATGATTATCAGTCATCGGACTGCACTCTTCACTAAAAATGCACATGAATACCACAACTCGCCCATGTTTCACTCGTACACAGAGCTATTGTAGTTTATAGGAGTTCCGTCACTCCATGCTTTTATAGGCCAAGAGTCAAAGCCATCTTGGACTTTCAAAAGTTGAGCGAACCATGCAACTGGTGGGGAATATGTTAGTTTATACATAGTCAAGCGTGCATAAGCTCCATTTTGTAGTGTAGCTTGACAACAAAGTTTACACTCCAGTGAATTTCACAGTATCCTCTCACAGAGATGTGTACATTTCTCTGATTGGATTATATATTACTGATGATTTTTCTGATATCAGATTTTGATTTTTAGAAAATATTATTGTTATATTGACTATTACTGGAAGTTCATTAAGTGAATGTTGATTAATTATAATTACAGTTATAATATAAACTTGTTTTCTTAGATGATTTCTTTATATATATATTTTTTTACAGAATGTCCACCAAAATACAGTTTCCTAGAAAATGCTGTTCCATGTGAAAACGTTTGTATGTACCATCGATCACAGCTTCATAAAGCTAAAGAATGCACGGTAAATATTCTCTAGTATTGCTGTTCTTGTCTCCGAATGATTTACATATTCTTTTATCAAATTTTTTTCATTCTTGATATATCGTTTATTACATGTAATTTGTAATATACGTTTTGAATTTTTACATATGATAGGATGTACTAACAATCGACTAGAGGGTTTTTTATCTAGTTTATTATTTAATATTACTATTCTTGCCTTTGAATAATTGACAAAATAATATATCTAACCTGTTTTTATTCTTAATATAGCCATTAATGTATGTCATTTGTAATGTAAGTATTGATTCGCTATGTTTGCAAAGGAATTAATGGTTTTCATATATATATATATATATATATATATATATATATATATATATATATATATATTATATATATATATATATATATATATATATATATATATATATATTCACTAGTTACTAGATCCTCTGGGTTTTTTTATAATACAATCTGTATATCTTTAGTATGTACTAAAGCACTTATATTTCAGAAATGGAAATTTTAAAGTATATATTAAAGTACGAGTATGTTATTATGATTAATTCTTAAAAATGAATCATTTGAAATTATATTTACTGGTAACCATCAACGAATATGTTTGTAATTTATCTCTTCTCTTGCTCTATGGATTCAAAAGAACAGCATAAATAATATCCCCGTATTCATAACAGGACATCTTGGTTAACAGTTAATTTACTTATTATGTTTCTCTCTTTCACTCAAAATGAATAACATCGTTATCATTTATATTGTAGCACTTTCTTAATACATTGCCCTATTTGTAGTCACTACAGTTTTTTCAGGTAACTCATCCTATCATTGAGATAATAAAAAATAGAATTTATATATTCAGTGTTGCTACCTAACTGTGAAAATGCCAAGGGTTATACATTTGTTAATATAATGACTAATGAAAGTTGTTATGGCAAAGTGATATTGTTAAAAATTAAAAACTCTTCATATGTTCTATATTACTTTTATGAAATTATTTAAAAGAGTGTAATTTTTATGTTCAGTGTATAGAAATCTCAAATGTATAAGTGCAGACATTATACAGTAAACTGAATTTCAGTATTACCATATCCCACTGAAGCAAGTAGAGTGGCAACAACTGAACAAAACGCGAATCAAAACAGTTGCATCATACTTTGTCCATCCTTATCCCGTCTGTTAACTGTACTGTGGCAAACAAAATAAGTCAAGGGAGATGCAGTTGCAATCCCTTCATTTTCTGAACTCATTTAGTCTGCTGTAACGGCTTTCAGTGAATATGAGTGAGACATGAAAATTGATGTAATGGATAATATATACTATTTTATTGCATACATACACAGATTGCAGCACTTAATAATGCTGCAGACATTACATATTAACATTAGATTAATAAATTATATTGTGAAATGCAAGTACTATATATATTTCGTATCACTAACACTCCACCCAGATTTCACTCTATATATTTACCTTTCCATATATTTATCACTAATATTTCAACCAGTTATTACTGCATATATGCACCTTTTAGGAAAGAGCACAAGTTTTTAGTGCTATGCCTAGTCTCATGTACTATGAAGATGTTACTTCTATTCCAAAGAGAGATTAATTTTTGTTCATGAAGTGTTAAATTGAGCATATTTCCGAAATAATTATTTTAAAAAGAGTTGCATGCAAACCAGTTGAGTAATATAAAACCAAACTTGTAAGGTAATAGCTTTCAGTGTTAAAGTAGTTGTACAGTACTTCAATTTTCTTAGTATCCAGAATTAACTATTTTGTTTGCAAAGCGAGACTTTTCTGCTACATATGTAAACCAAAGGTAACTGTATGCTCTTTCATTTCTTTCTGTAAAGAGGGAAGATCAGTATGCTCAAGCATGCACCACATGTCCTCCTGGACAGTTTCTGCGAGACAAAATAACATGTGTTCCTCAAGAAGACTGCAACTGCATTCTTCCCAATGGCATGGCAGCACCGGTAAGTTTCTATTTCAATGCTGAGATGTTTTTGTTTTAAGATGCTTTCCTCAGAAACGTTTGTCTTTTTATTGCTGTTTGCATAAATAGGGTCTTCGTATTCTCCTTAAGCAGAAAGAAAATTTAGTTATTTATTTTTCATTCAGGGGTCAGTGACACTGATGAAATTCATATATTTACAGTCCCTTATATATATATATATATATATATATATATATATATATATATATATATATATATATATATATATATATATATATATATATATATATATATATATATATATATATATATATATATATATATATATATATATATATATATATATATATATACAGTTGAACCTCCACATACGAACGCATCCAACCACGAACAAATCGACCTACAACCACAATTTGCAAACAGATTTTGAATCAGCACCCGAGCAGTTCTTGGAGGTATGAACACACATGCACATCAGCCCGGGAGACCACGTAATTACTCTCAGTTCTGCATTGGTGTGTGCACTTTGAAGATTGCTCGTTCTTTCGTTGTAGATTTGCAGATTTTTTGCTTTTTGCTTTAAATTAGACCTCATGACACCTGCAAAGAAACTGAAAAGTGTCAGTGATAGTGACTTTAAAAAGCCTAAGCATATGACTGTGGAAACAAAGAAAGAAATAATAGCTAAACATGAGAACGATGTTCATGTTTCTGATCTTGCCAAGTAGTATGACACGGCAAAATTACCATCTGTACTATTTTATAGAATAAAGAGGCCTTAAAGGCAGATGATG
>JAXCGZ010018979.1:95000-97500 GCA_037179515.1 Halocaridina rubra | reverse complement strand
TTTGTTATCTTCTTGTTTAGAAATTCTGGTTTCTAGTTCACTCTTTTTCCTTCCCAGCTTCTTTATTCGTTTTTCTAGTTCTTTTCTCTCTCGCACTTTTATTCTATTTGCTTCTTCCAAAAATCTTATTTCTTCTCTAAGTGTTTCATTCTCTTTCCTTTCTCTATCCATATTCCGAATTTCATCATCCGGGTTTATTACAAATGTCTCCACTTCCTTGACGTTTTGCTTCAGTCTTCTAACAGCCACTCCTCCTCCTCCCGCATCCCTCAGGGATCCTCTACCACCCCTCCCCTGACCATTGGATGGGGGAGTTAGGGGCAGAGATGGCTTCATTTTGATGTTTTGTCTTTCACAGAATATAGAGAGAGAAAAGTTTCTATTTAACCTCCACATAGAATTTCCATATCTTCATATGAGTACTATTTAGTTACTCAGTTCATCTCTTTTCTTGTAACACACATCCTAACTTAAAATTTTACTTTGGTAGTTTGAGAAGAAAAAAAATGCAAAACAATAGCTCATTTGAAGAAAAATTCGAATTTGTATCTGAGGAGACAACCACCTGTTTCTGCCATATTTTCTTCTTAACTGCTAAACCAGTGTTATGTTTCTGATGTTATAGGTCGTTTTATTTACGTACTTTATTATTCTCTATATATTATTGCTTTTATATATTTTTTATGTCATGTAAAATTTGCTGATGGTATTATTTTATTTCTTTGTTTAAAATTTTTTAAAGATAAATAATTTATTTCTTGTAAATTATATATCTTTTGTCATCTATTTGGATAACGTAAAGAGATCTTGGAGTACTGGAACTTGATGTTTAAATAAATGTTAAGTTCTGTAATGAACTGTTAGCTTCTTTTTTCCTAATTTAAGTCAAACTATTGGTAACAGTTTTTTATTATTACTGTACATTGCAATCTTAAAATTCAAAATAAGATGGAGTCTTATGCTGCCGCAGCATGGCAGATGCAACCGTAGCAATAGAAGTTAAGCATATTGGCTCAAGATGCCCTGTTCAGCTGTATCTCCTGTGCCACCTATGTTGTGTCAGAAAACAATTTATGGAAGAATAGATATTCCAGTCCTCTGCTCACCTTTCCGTATTAATAAGCTCAAATAGCATGCAAGAATTATGAATGGACATCATTCCCCCCTGTCACCAGAGATATTTATGTTTATGAAAGGAAAGAATTATGCTTTGTGTTACAGCCGGGACAGGTCTTCAAAGTAGATGAATGTGAAGTGTGCCAATGTAGCAACAACTTTTTAATGTGCTCATCAATCTGTACCCTTGAAACGACCTTCCCACCAGCTGTTACAGAAAAGGTAAGACCCTGATTTCTCTTTTTTTTTTTTTTTGGCATTATACTTTCGTCTTTCTAATATCATTAATTTCCATAGTGATATGGTTCCTCAATGACTTATATCGTATCCTAATTTTAATAATAGCCATCCTTCAAATGTGGTGAATGGAGCTCCTGGGTAAGCGGAGAACCTGTTGAGGGAATAGACCAAGGTTTATTGAGTGCCATTCGATCAAGGCATCCAGATATGTGTCGATTTCCCTATAGGCTTGAATGTCGTATTAAGACCAGTAAGTAAACTCTTTTATGATTTGTTTTTATCAGACATTGCACGTTTCAGTTGCAGAAGTCAATACAGTGTATTATGTTGTCTATATAGTAGTTTAAAGATTTCTAAAGTATGTTATAATAGCCAACCAAGGAATATCCATGGTTGTTGGGAAGAAGAAAAGGGATACCCCCTTTATATATCTTGTAAAATAAACATCTAATAGATGTAATGGAATAAAATGTTGACAGTCCCATCCATTTTAAACTTTTCTACCCACTGAAGAACAGAAATGGAAGAGTTGAAGTTCGGCAAGGTATGATGGAGTCCTGATGTCTTCCAATTTTTTTTTTACTCTTACCCTTTCTGCTGGCTCTTGCGGAATATTGCATTTAACAGTTCAGAAAATATGTATTTGAGATTAGAATTACTTACCTTTTGGCTATTTTACTGGCTTAGTTTTTCTTTACCCTGACTTCTTCAACATAACTATTATTTAAACTTTGTTTTAAATTCTCAGTACTTTTGTAATTTAGTGAGCTTTTCCATGATTGTATATAATTCACTCTTGAATTATAACTCTCTGTATTCAACAGATGAGACATTAAGTGACTGGTTACCCATTGATGAGTTATCAAGCAGAAAAGTTGAGAAAGTTGCTTGTGATAGAAAGTGCATTGCTAATTCAAATCTTCCAGGCTGTGAGGTGAGACCTAATTGAAACCATTATTGAAAGTTATTGACTTACCAAGAATTGAAATCTAACTCCCATTTTTTTATGCCAAATTCTTAAAAATTTCAAATTGTCCATTGATTTTTATGGCTTACACTTCCAATAGCAATTATTTTTCACTACATTTAGTAAGGATTTTCCTAATTTTACATTCATTCCTACAAAAATGTACTAAATTACGTA
>JAXCGZ010018979.1:0-92500 GCA_037179515.1 Halocaridina rubra | reverse complement strand
GCCTTTATTGAATGATGGTTTGTTCATTTGCTTGTTTGTATATCTAAAGATATATAATATGAAAATTTTTTACTGAAATACTAGATTAGCAAATATAATACAACATTTTACGTAATTTTTTTATAAATTTAAAAATTTTGCTTAAGAAATAAGGCTGATATAGGATAGAAAAGTGTTTTTATAAGAGTCACTATGCAGCCCATCAAAAATCTCTTTCTCTGGTGGAGTAGTAACCAATCCAGAATCATGTCGCCTTCAGAAATGAAACAGAACTATAGCTATAGCTACACGTTCATGTTGACGATCCGTTTACTGGCTTCACAGGTAATTGGGTTCCACTCCCTACTGAAACTCTAGTCGAAAACAATTTAAGTGTCCTTCCTTCCTCTCCTGTTTTCCAAGCCAGCCCCTTCATTCAGTTTCATGAGATTAGAAGTAAACATCCAGGAAGTAAATAATGGTAAGGAGAGTGTCTGCTATTAAGCTGCATATAGACTCAGAAAAATACACCATCCTATGGCAAAGAACCTTTTTCTGTCTCCATGCATCCCATCTAGAGGGATGCAAATTTGGAAGCCAAGGAGGGTGGAAGGGGGAGTTCAAGTTCCTTGGGAAGGAAACAAAACCCTTTATGAAAATAATTTAGTTCCTATTTTTTAAATAAATTTTTTCAACATCAGGATTATTCCCTAAATAGATAATCAAGTAATTTCTATCTCAAAGTAATGTACGAGAGGACATATTGTGAATAATTCACAGAGAACTTGAAGGTATCCATATTAATGAATGGTATAAGTGGAGTATGCATAATACTATACATGCATATAGGATTATCTAGTTCAAGCAAGCAAGAAGTTATGAAAAAGAGCATGTGATAATAATGATACCTCCTGAAATATTTACGAGGAAATTAAACTCTACATAGATGATCAATTAAGGTAAAGACCCTGATGATAGGTACTTTGCACATAAAAGAAGGGCAGTGTGAATATTGTTCAAGCAAGCAAGAAGTTATGAAAAAGAGCATGTGATAATAATGATACCTCCTGAAATATTTACGAGGAAATTAAACACTACATAGATGATCAATTAAGTTACAGACCCTGATGATAGGTACTTTACACATAAAAGAAGGGCAGTGTGAATATTGTTCACAACTTACTGGCACATAACACTTTCTTTAGATTCACTCTAGTTTTTAATTATTTTCATATGATGACACACTAAAATCTTATGAGAAAAGCATCCAGTGGGATTACAGATGTTCTGCATGTCAACGGAAGACATAAATACAACTGTATTGGTCATTTTCCTTTTCTCATAAGAGAAGCTTGCACGTTTTGGTGGGAAAGTTTTAGAGCATCGAGGCATGCGTGTATGATTGATTACTCCCTATGTCTAAATGAAGTAAAAGAAACCCTGTCTTGTACCGAGAGAGATATTAAGGTAGTTTTTAGGGTATTCAGTGAGCAAAGCTCACTGTCCTGGAATGGTTTAATTATGATTGGTTTCCTGTGATTTGTTGAAGATTTATTTTTGACTAAAAGCCTGGATCTAATTGAACAGGAAACTATCTGTAAGGTGATTTAGAAAGCTGTCTTCTCTTGTGATGGCTGTTAATTCTGTACTTCTGTTAGCTGAGGCAAGGAAAATGAGGAACTTGCCTTTGGCCTGAATATTGAAGTTTGAGGCTCATTGTTTACCAGGAACCTTGATTCCAATAGCTCTGGCACTTTATCAAGGTTGGGGGACATTTAATAAGCCTTATCTGAGAAAGATATTTTATGAACTATCATCAACAATGAGAGAATCTTTGATGAGAATTGTAATTCTAAGATATTTTTGACTGCCCTAACAGTGATCTTAGCTATGTTTCTCTCTTGAATGTAGGTTGTATTATATTGTTGTAGATTTCCTAGTGATATTCAAGAAAATAGACACCATCTTTTTGGGAAAGAAGGACCATACTTCCTTCAAAAAATCCAGACGTGAAGTAAGTAGTAGGGTGATAATGAGTGGCTTGTGCTTACGGCTCTAGCTTCTGAGACAGGAGAAGATTTTCCAGTACCACACTGCTGGTTGCTCTCCTAATAAGTTCCAGAAACCATGCATGGCTGGGCCACCAAGAGATATCTGCACGGCTTGACCTCTGAGCATTTGAAGAATCTCCAATGTCTTTGGATGTTTGCTCAACCAATAATTCCATTTGATCATGAGTTAGTCCACTGATTATACGTATTTATTTATGAGTGGCGAGACATACTGCCTCAGTATTTATTTTTTGCTGTGTCAGACAAGACCATCTGAACCGTACACAACAAGTTAATATATCCTCCTGTGTTGTATGAGAGAGGCTTGGTGTATTGCTGAACAGGTCCCAATAGATATCCAGCCATTTAAAATCCCTGGTGGCACGCAGACACGACGTCTCATTGTTTACCAGGAACCTTTTTTAATTAGCTTTTCCAGAACATATATTGTTGCAGCATGGAATGATACTTCAAACATTTTAAAATGATTCCTGATATTGTTACCATTCTGACTGGAGGCAGCTATGGCGAGATATGCAATTTGCAAAGATGGCTTTTTATTTTTTTTATTTTGGTGACTTCCTCTTCCTTAACAGTATTAACAGTGCTAGTAACCATTGGTTCATAGTTTGTGACTTTGACGAGTCACCTCTTTTGAATATGTGAAGTACAGCATTATTGCTGCATTGGAGCGCAATATAACAATTATTCTGCTCGCGTACATTTTTCAAGGCACTTTTGATTACTGCCAGGTTTTCAGTATTTTTGTGGAAATAGTTTACATGTGCTGACTAATTCCAGCTCTCTCCTGGTCTGTAATAAGTGTTAAGTAAGGAGGGGTGTGTATTTTTTGAAATCTCCACGAGATGAAGGCTACAACCCCCCATTGCCCTGGAGTCTGTTAAAAGGATCACCAGTATGAACTTGTGGTTGGTACTGTTGGTTCTGTGTCAGTTATAATAGTGAATCTATTCTGGATTGGTTGCGCCTCCTCTGGAAAGAAAGTTCGTTGACAGAATGCATGGAGACAAACCACTAAAAAGATCTCTATAAATACAGTATATTATTTGAGATTGTAATGTATCTAGTTAATACCGTTTAACATATCTTGCATTATAGTATTCAGATATATTTTCTTTGTGTATTCTTTTTGTATTTCTTGATTATATGCCCCTTCATCTTTCCTATTCTTTTAGAAATAATTTATTTGAAGTTATTATAATAGATTTTTTTTTTTCACTTATCCTTCATTTTTTACAGTGTGCATGGGATCTTCAACATACGAACAGTGTGCAATGCCTTGTGACAGGATATGTATATATTACCTAGGAGTATTACGAGCCAATGGTCAATGCTTGGTAATTAATTAAAACTAGTTTCTTCACAACCCACTGCTCAGTTTAACTTTTACTCCATAAATCTTTATATACTAATCCGCTAGTGTTTTTTCCTATTTGAATATATACATACAGTACTTCATTACTGATATATGTACAGTATATGTAAGTGAGTAGAATGTTTCAGCTTGAAGGCGATTGTGCTCCTGGATGTGTTGAAAGGAACCAGAAGAATACCTGTCCTGATGGCTTCCTGATGGCCAATGAGAGTCATTGTGTATCCATTGAAGACTGTACCTGTAGACTACCTAATGGGCAGCCAGTTCCTGTGAGTATTCTGTTTGCATGTATATAGTTATAGTATACTTTATCCTCCAAGCATAGAAAGAATTTCATAGCTTTAGTCGCTGCAGTGACTGTTTCTTTTGTTCCAATTCCAGACTCTGGAACTCGTATTGCATTTGTCTTCCCTAACTCTTAAAGCTTTTCTCCTTTCAAAAGCTAAACTGTCATCATCTCAAGGGTTAATCCTGCCGTATTTCTAGGTCTTCATTGCTTTGACTCTTCTTTCAGCCTGTCTTTATTTATTATTTACCGTTGTCTTATTTCTGCCATGTCTTTAAACTGGTACTTTTTCTTCTTTAATGTTTTCTTGGTGCCCTGGCTTGGTGGGGGCAATTTTTATTGCCTCTCCCGGTGTCATACTCATAAGAAGAAATTGAATTGTCAGTATTGAAGTCCATTATTTTAGATTGCTTAATATATTTATAAGTACTGTAATCTCAATATTCTTAAATTGGTATATTCATTGGTTTTAGCTAAGTATTTAAATTTTACTGCATGTTATTATAATGATTCGTTACTCCTTTTCCATTTATTCCATAATCTCATATCCCAGAGTTAAAATTGTGTCAGTTGTGATCTTGTATTTAAGAAAAACTGGGAATAATCACGTTTGTTTTTGTTCAAACTTGACTTCCATTTGACCCTAGAAATATCTTCTCAGGGAGGTATTTGGTTAGATGTTACTGAATGCGAACAATGCATGTGTCAGAACAATCAGATTTTATGCACAAAGAAGCAAGAGTGCATAGAGGCAACTACAGAATTGGAGATAATACCAAGTACATTACCTACTGTTCAAATCTCGGTTCCATCTACTACCACTCAGAATATTAATGAATTGATAGAGAGCTTACAGTAAGTTACATGTTTTTATAATTTTCTAATTTTGATGATGTCTTATATGATAATGATAATGCTGCATTTAGTTATTTTTCCTAATGATGATGGAGAAAGATATCTTCAGTCGTAATCTTTGCATGTCGTAGATGTCACTTAATAGGGATAGATAAGAGAAAGGCTGGCAGTGCCGTTCTCCTTTTTTTGGGGGGGAGGCCAGTGACCAGCTGAGGAAGGGGTGGGGATGACCAGTGTATAATGGAGCCCAGTTTGCTCCCACTTTATATTATATATATATATATATATATATATATATATATATATATATATATATATATATATATATATATATATATATATATATATATATATTTTGATGGAAAAAGACTAAAAATTTGTTTCAGCTTACTGTTTAGTAAAATGAAAATTTACAGTTGAGATAGTAAACCTAATCATCAGAGTTCCTTTCCTGACAGTTGACTCAAGACGGATTTCGACATAAGTCAGAAAAGACCTAAATACTAACCTAGGACCCAACCAATTTTAAAAATAAATCATCTAAAACAGAAAATTAATCTAAGTTCTTAATCTGTTATATAAAAATAGTAAAACTAAACTTAATAGTATTTCTTACCTTACTTGTGTAACTTACAAATAAAAATAGTAAAATTACACTACAGTACAGTATGCAGTACAATTTTGTTTACCTTTACTTGTCTTGTTGGCTTGCATACTGGAAGGGGCATATCAAGGGATAGTAACTCCCTCCCTAATTATTTCTCCTAACACACTGGGAAACTCTTTTGCTGCCTTTTCATCACCACTAGCTAGCAACTTCACCTTGCACCCTTAGAGTATATTAGGACAACTCTTAAAACCAACCCCTACTGGCCACAAACTCTTTACTTTCACTCTCTTTTCCGAGTATTTTACTATTTCATTTTTAATTTCCATGATGATGGATTTTCTTTACTTTAAAGCATTACCATCAGAACTATCATCAATATGCTTGGGAGACATAATAATGTCAATAATGAGCAAAAAGGAGCGAAACCAACGAGAGAGTAGATTAACATGAGAAACAATATGGCGGACGAGAATAAATTGAATGGTGGTTCTTTTTCTTTTTCTTCTAATGCCGCGTGATGCTTGTATTTTTAAATGACACTAACCAAACTAATTTGAATAAAATCGTATTTATGGCTATGTGCTTGGTATTCTTTTTAATTCAGTGTAATCCTTCAGTATAACCAAATATATAAACAAATAAATAAATAAACCCATTAACTTGATAAATACGAATACAGCTGTGCTGCAAGCTGTGTATGCATGCGTATTTCAAGTAAAATCGTATTTACGGCTATGTGATATTTAAAAAAATAAATAAATAAAGCCATTAACTTGATAAATACGAATACAGCTGTGCTGCTAGCTGTGTATTCGTCTGCTGTGCTCACAAACTGTTCAAAGAGCGTGGTGTGAATTTACTGCACAAGCCAGGTAGGTCAAAAAAGTAATTTATTTATAATTCTTCATTATTTACTGGCCTTAGACGTAACGGCGGAATGATGTAACTCAAAATGACGTTATACGAGAACCTCCTATTATTCTAAATGCTAATTACACTTATTTTACTGAAGCAATAGCGCAGCATTCTGTGGATAGAATTTAGCATTAAAGTAGTTTTGGCTAATTTGTGTTTGTTAATCCACATTATTTTAGAATTACTGTTTTTTCAATTAATGTAAGTTGGTTACT
Source organism: Halocaridina rubra (assembly GCA_037179515.1). NCBI lineage: Eukaryota > Metazoa > Arthropoda > Malacostraca > Decapoda > Atyidae > Halocaridina > Halocaridina rubra. The sequence continues at coordinate 86,193 of JAXCGZ010018979.1, read as the reverse complement.
TTTCTATAATGTCAGAGAATATGATATAAATGGTGTAACAATCTTTTTGAGCTCAAAAACTTCCCTGAAAAATGGTATAACCATCTTAATTTCAAAAAACCTGAAAAATGGTGTAACTCTCTTTTCGACCTCAATAACTCACCTGCTTTCAAAACTTTAGAGTACTGATTCAAATGAAACTGAATTTATTATTTTAAATTTGAGTGAAAGGACAAAATTTAATGAGAGCATGAGATAAAAGATCTTAATATATTAGACAACCTGCAGAACCATCAAAAGAAATTCCTTTGTAGGAACGCCACTAATTTATCATGTGATGCTGTATATTTTTCATTACTAATCCAATAATTTTAGAAATAATAATTTTGAATTTCAGTAAATGCAATGATTGGACGCCATTCTACAGTGCTAGGGAGCGAGATAAGGATGGTTTGACTATTTCTTTAGACAAGCTTAGGTCGCAAAAAGAATTCCACTGTGAAAACCCCACAAATGCTACTTGTCGAGAGGCATCAAGTACGTATATTGATAACTGTATTAAGTGTAATTTTTATTCAGTTTTTTTTTTCAACATATTGGGCATAATTCACAGAATTTCATTTTCGAGAATGGGATTATTTACTTCTGTTCTCTGATTTCCAATTTTCTTACTGACCATTTTATACCTGTAGTTGTTAATGGTGTGACATCTAGCCCTTTCTCTGTTACGAGTGGCATTCCACAGGGCTCTGTTCTTTCACCCATTCTGTTCCTTCTCTTCATTAATGATCTTCTACAATCACCATCTTCCTCTCTTCTCCATGCCTTTGCTGATGATTCTACCCTTCACTTTTCCTCTGCCATTTCCTCTAAACCTTCATCTGCTACTCGTAATCAGTCTTTTATCAGAGATTATCTGAGTGGGGCACTCAAAATTTATTTAAATTCAATGCCTCCAAGACACAGTTTCTGGCTTTCTTTTTATCTTCTTCTCCTCTGATAACCCTATTGTCTTCGAAACTAACGAAGTTTACCCTCTTAATTCTTTCAGCATATTAGGAATCCATATAGCCTTCAACTTGTCTTGGAGGAATCGCATAATCCAAATTTCTAAATCTTCATCCAAATAATTTGGGGTTTTGTTTCGTTTTCGTCATTACTTTTCCTCTTTACAGTTACTTAAAATTTATAAAGGTCTTATCCGTCCCTGCTTAGAATACTGTTCACACATCTTGGGTGCTTCTTCTTATACTTATCTCCTTGATAGGGTTGAATCTAAGGCAGTCAGACTCATTAATGATCATGCTCTTACTTCTAGTCTGGATTCTCTCTCTCTTTACCATAAGGTATCTTTTCTTTCTCTTTTCTATCGCTGTTCTAATGAGTTGGCGAGTTGCTTCCCACTGCCGAGGCCGCGTAACACTCGTCAAGCGGCCTCATCTTACAGGTACTGTGTGGAGATTTGTAGCTCACAGATTGGTCACGTCAGCGACTGCTTCTTCCCATCTACCTCCAGACTCTGGAACTCTCTCCCTTCTGTCTTTCCTAATTCTTATGACCTATCATCCTTCAAAAATCAGATCTATCGTCATCTCAGGGCCTAGTCCTCCATATCTCTGGGTCCCCGTACTTTGAAGGTTTTTTCTGTCTGTCTCTTATCTTTGTGTGACATTACCTCATCTTTGCCTTGTCCTTAACCTTTTTCTATTCCTTCATCCTGGTATTTTCTCGTGCCCGGGCCTTTATTGATGAGGGCAGTTTTTGCCTGTCCTGGTGCCACATTCATAAAAAAAAAAATTGATTATACAGCTTAACCTAAATAACCTCTCCGTTCATATCTCAACAGCTCATATACCTGCTGAAAGCTTGGGTCAAATGCTAACATGTGATACTAAGACTGGGCTTAGTTGTAAAAATCTCGACAACAGTAAGGATTGCTACAATTACGAAATTGCCTTTTACTGCTACTGTGAGGAAGAGGAGACAACGCCACATACTTCTGTTACCACTAGTATGTTTCCATATATCTCTCCGCTGTTTCATGTTTGACCTAAATATCATTAACTTGAGCTACTAGATTCTGTTCCCGTGTAATTGAATGTAACATACCCTTTTTTCATAACCAGTGCTTCATTTCTTTTTTAGTAATGGTAATCATACTTTACAATAAGCTTTCCTTATTATGTAGACTTGATTATAGCTTTTTATTTTGTTATAATGTACACTTTTGTTTATATTATTGTAGTCAGGATAATACTGATACTTTAACAGCGTAAATACATTTTTTCACCTATATGTTATCCTGGTAATACAGTATATATTTTAATTCTGTTACTCAGCCCTCCTTATTAGTATATGTAGAGATAATATTTGTTCCTTTTCTTCTGTTACTACAGTAATAAAAACATGGAGAAAATCAAACTGTTATATACAATAAATTTTATTTACTTTGTCTCCCTCGTAGCTCTTGGCCCAACTAGCACCATTGCTGCATGTGATTCCTGGTCTCCTTGGATTAATGATCATAAAAAGCCTTGGCAAACTGAAGGTGACACTGAACACAAAACTTTGCAACAACTGAGAGAGCAATATGGATTTTGTTTAGAGGTAAGAGGAAAATGTTCCAAAGCAAGTGAAATTTATATCAGACAACAGTTTTGTTTATCCCTATCTACTCTAGTAGATATAGATAAAGTGTGCAGTACTATAGAGACACCAAAACTGTCTTAATTGAAATAATTTGAAAACTTTCACATTAAGCTATCCAAAAACATCAATACAGAATGAAGAGTATGTGACACTAATTTTATTTTGTAGTAGTATATGCTTTTGATGATAACTGTTGTCAATAAAGTACTATGCTACTTCAGATAGTAATGCTTAGAGCGATGAAAAGTGAAATATTTGATTGCTTTACCACCCTGATATGGTTTCTCTCTGAGATTAATTTCACTTCAATCTGTGTAAGATGTAAAATAAGTGACCTGGAATATGAAACACTGGAAGTCTTTTCGGTTCATACTAGACTGTGACCCCCAGATAGCCAGAACTGGTAGAGATAAGACTCATACATCTATATGAAAACTATATCGTGTGAAAAGTGGCGATGTTACACCAAATAGGGAAGATTGCCAACTTAATAGCTGCACTTTTTTTTTTATCAATAATGGTATCTGTGAATGTGTAATATTGTATGAAATTGCGACTTCAAGATGAGCAGTCTTATTTTGATATCTCTTCTGCCTCTTATGGATGCTTGTGTCTGCACAGGTGTTAAGTTATTGTTGGAGAGTCTTCACTTTTGTTTTGTACATTAATATTGCTATGTTACTTTGTGTGTTTTGCCCAAGTTGTCTCTTCACTTCTCGTTTTTTTTTTCTTACTCTTTTAGGTATTCAGGGAGTTTTTCTAAATCTCAGGATAAAGCTTGATTTTCAGTAGTTCTCTTCTCATTTCTAATTTGTCTAGATATTTTTTCATTTTTATTGGTTGTTAGTCATGGAAGTCAGGAGTTGTACTTTCCTTAGTACAGCATTGCTGAGCTTTTCTATATTTCCTGTTGCATTAGTATCAGCAATAAACTCTTGTGTTTGAATGGGTAACTATCCCTCGTGTTCCCATATTTGTGGTTATTGGAGTTGGATCAGCTAATGCAGCCTACAGGTTTTGTAACTCTGCTGCCGTCATTATTCCACCAGAGTCTCCCTTTCTCAGTGATTCTACCGTAAGGCTAACTTTGTTTTTTGGCTAATTTGACAGCTTCTCTCTTTTGCTAGGCAGTATTGCTCAAATTAATGCCTTGAGGGACTTGCTTTCCCTAAAGCTCTCTCCTGCAAGGACATCCTTTGGTTGGCAGCCAATAGTGTTAATGTTTTTTATGTCTTCAGCTCCCTTAGTAGGAGTTGGAACCTGCTTTTGTAGCCAATAACTACCAAGGAATTATTGATATATTGTTGTTTTTATTTTATCCCATCAGTCCAAGTTAAATTTGCTTGCAAGACTCCCCATTAGATGAACTTGTAGGAAGCAATTCGTTCCACTTTTAAGTAGTGTTGCCAGCTTTGCTATATTGTGGTAGTGAGCTTTAATGCTAGACAATAAGGAGAAGTCGCTGGTAATGATGTCAAAACATATTTCTGACACGCTGGAGGATATACTAAAAGTTATATTACGATATGATACATGAAAGAAAAATGAGAGTAGCTCTGAAGGTTGTGAATTTTATACATGTTATTCATACATGGCATGTCGTTACTACTTTAAGGACAAAGTGATGCAGCTTGCAAGTAGTTTGTGAATAACTTTAGTACCACTCTTGCTGAAGGCCCTCCTCATGTCTATTATTTTACAGAAGTCTTTTGGAAGTTTTATGTAATGCTTGTTTAATTGGTCTAGCATCCCTCTTTCCATACCATGAAATCAGCATTGTGTTCTCTGGCATATTTATTTTTTTTACACATACAGTACTTAATGGGGCAAAGAAATGGAATTCAATAGAGGGTACATAGATCTAATTTTATGTAAAAAAAAAAAAAAAGATTATGTGTTTGAGAGGTATGATAGATGTGTCGAGAATAGATACAGCGAAGAGGTGAAGTAAAGTTTTGGTGATGGAAAAAAACAGTTGAATAATAATGAGGCTATGAACAGTTGGCTTAGAGCAGTTGAGGAAGGATTCAAAATTTAAGAAGGCAATAGTATGAGGAACCAAATATGAGGATAAATGTAAATAAAATAAATCATTTTTGAAGTATTATGGCATTTATATTTTGATTAGGGGCAACTTGCAAAGATAGAATGTGTGATCGCTGCTAATGGGAAAGCTCCAAGTGATGAAGGCACCACTTGTGACATTCGTTTTGGATTCCATTGTTCCAATTCAGCACAGTCTCCACGTACTTGCTTAGACTACAAGATTAGATACTACTGTTCATGTGGTAAGTGTTAAGACTTCAGTACTAGAAATGTGATACCCTTAAGACATTGTCACAGTTTTCTTAATGCCATTTTGGTGAGACCAATCTTTAGTGTGAATGCTTAAAAAATGTAATCTCTCAAATTAAAAACATGCCATCAAATATAAGTACCCACTCTAAGTGTGCTTATTATACCCTGTGGATTACTCTTTGGAAGTTTTTTTCTCTGTTTTCAGTATAGCTAACTAATAATTTTACTGCATAAAATCATGTTAGTTACATACTTTTTATATCTGTGTCTTTTTTTATCTAAATGATCAGAAACAACTACTGTGATAACAACAATTCTGCCAGAGTTCTTTACGCCCCCTCCTGTGTGTGAACCTGATAAGTAAGTAGAATGTTACAATTTGGATTCAGAAATTTAGGCTGCAGGCCATCACCTATCCTACACAACCTCACCTCTTTTTACAATTTGGAATCCAAAATTCAGGCTGCCGGTCATCACCTATCCTACACAACTTCTTCTTCTCATCATCTACATCTTTTCCCACTTTTATGGGAGGTCGATGTTTCTGGCCTTTTTATTAGCTGTTCTGTGGTAAGGTAAAATATTTCAGGAAGGATCGAATTGCCAACCCTTCACTCCACTGCCCCATCTATCAACTCTAATGATATGCAAGGAATACAGATGTGGTTTTCATTTCCCCCACCACCAGTTATAGCTTATTAATATATCGTATTGTTATATTATTAATACTTTACAAATGTAAACAGTATAATATCAAAGTATTATTAGACATGCAATTTCCCATTTATGTACCATATTTCTATATGTACCATATTTCTATAAAAGCCATATCCTCTTCCTTTTGTTTTAGAAATTAGTTTTTCCTCCAGAATATGCACTCAACTCTCGATTTAACGAACCACAACTCTTCAGATTTAATGGACAAAAGCTGGAGTAGCAGATTTAGTATTTTTCAGTTGTGGATCATTGTGCAAAGCCACTGGATCAAGAGAGAGAGAAGTGAGATGCCCATTGGGCTACCATCAGCTCAGTGAATCACAATAATAATAATAATAATAATAATAATAATAATAATAATAATAATAATAATAATTATAATAACAATTATTATAATAATAATATAATAATAATGATAACAATATTCATAATAATAATGGTAAAGGGGGTTTTCGACTTACATCACAGTTCCGTTCCTCAAGACATAACGTAACCTGATTTTCCTCGCAAAAATCAAAAGAAGCCTAAATAAGCACCTATGTCACCCACCCACCTTAACGCAGTAGTAAAGTTCATAATCTAAGATACAAAGTCAACTTTTCTATAACATATGAAAGCATAACTAGGACTGAAAAAGAGAACAATTCTGAATACATATGTATACTATACAGTATTTCCTTACGTATACTCTTGTGGTTGGCTTACCTACTGGAAATGGGTGTCGCTGAGCCTTTCAAATGTCCAGGGATGCAGTCTTTATCCTTGATAATCATCGCCATGGTCGAATGGCTTAACCCCAGTGATTGACCAGAGTTGGTAGCAGTTCCTGCCTTTTGGAAGCGTTTCACTATATCTGATTTCACTTTCATGGTGATGGCTTTCCTTTTCTTCAAAGCACTACCATCAGAAAAATCTCCTTTATGCTTGGGAGACATAATACAGGCCAAGAACTTATTGCAAACATGAGCAAAACAAGCCAAAGAGCAAATAAGCACTAAATAAATGTGATGTACAAAAGCACATAGTTAAGCCGGAAAAAGTTCAAAGACATGCCACAAAGCTGGTGACAATAATACGCAATCTCAGTTATGATGAGAGCTGAGAGAATTAGATTTACTATCACTCGAAGCTAGAAGAATGAGGGAGGATATAGTAACTATTTTTAAGTTCCTTCATAGTTATGACAGAGTGGATAGGGATCGATATTTTTATATGGCTGGCACTAAAACTAGATGTCATAGTTTTAAGCTTCGAAAGAAGACTTCTTTGCAGGATGTAAGGAAGGACTTTTTTAGTATAAGAGTAGTTGATAATTGGAATTCGCTAAGCAAGGAGTGTAGTTAATTCTACCTCAGCCCATAGTTTCAAAGACAAGTATGATAAGTATCACTAAGTACAAAATGGAACCGACCAGGAGATGGCAAGTTACGAGCATGTGGCTCTTTCCCGTAAGCACAATTAGGTAATTACACACACACACACACACACACACACACACACACACACACACACACACACACACACACACACACACACACACACACACACACACACACAAGAGATGGGAAAGATCAAAAACTTGTTGCAAGAGGCAAGAAGGTTAAATGATGAAAGAAATGAAGAAGAGAAGAAAGATTTTCGTTACAGAATACTTCCAGACAAAGGGGAGATAAAGAAGATAATGACAGAAGATCAGGGGATGGGGCCTCATTAAGATTGTTATACACAAATGCTGATGGATTAGCTGGTAAAGCAGTAGAATTAAAAGATAGGATTGCACAACAGTAAGGCAGATATAGTAGCAATTACAGAGACTAAGTTGAGTGAGGACATAAACAGTGTCACAGTTTTTCCTAAGGGCTTCAGAATACTAAGGGTTGAAAGATCTGAGAGGACTGGTGGAGGGATAGCACTGCTCATAAGTAAGAGGATTCAAGTTGAAGAAATAAACTTGGCTATAGAAAGTGAGTTCAGGGAATTTCTTGTTGCTCGCATAAATACTGGGTCAGAGAGCATTATAATAACTGTTGTATATAACCCACCAAGGAACCAAAATAGGCTTGAAATTTATGAGGAAAGTCATATAGGTACTATTGAAGTCATAAACTCAGTTGTTAACATGGCACGGGAGAAAAAATGTAGGATTTTGATTATGGGAGACTTTAATCATAAAGAGATAGATTGGATAAATCTTGACCCACACAGTGGTGAGGACTCATTCGGGGCAAGATTCCTAGATTGCGTACAAGGGAATTTCCTACACCAACATGTAATGGAACCAACAAGAGCCAGGGGTGGGGATGAGCCATCACTACTTGATCTAGTGTTCACAGATAATGTGTTGGATATTGAAAATATTGAGTATGAACCACCAATTGGAAAGAGTGACCACTGTGTGTTGTTGATGGAGTATATCATTGAAGATATTCTTCCTGAGAGTAGAGGCACTGAGGACATGAGGAGGAACTATCCGAAAGGAGATTACATCAAAATGAATGAGCTTTTTGCAGTTATTGACTGGAGAACCTTATTTTACAACAAATCTGTACAAGAAATGTATGACATCTTTTGTGAGAAATATGGGAAGATAGTAGATTGCTGCATACCTGTCACCAAAGTAGGTGTAATTCATGCCAGAGAGAAATGGTTCGATAATGGGTGTAAAAGAGCTAAGGAGTGGAGAGACAAATGCTGGAAAAGGTATAGGAGGAGAAAAAACATAAATGCCTGGCAAACCTACAAAAGAGCAAGAAATGACTACCTAAGTAAAAGGAGAGAGGCAGAGAGAGATTATGAGAGGGACATCACCAGGAAGGCTAAAGAAAATCCCAAGCTTTTCCACAGCTTTATCAGAGGAAAACTGAAGGTAAAAGAACAGGTTTTAAGGCTAAAGAGAGCGGATGGAAGCATCACTGAGACGGACGAAGAGATCTGCAAAGAATTGAACAAGGAGTTTCAGTCAGTATTTACAGTAGAAAATACCCCACCCCCTCAGATTGCAGTGATAGAAGCTCAAGGGCCGGTATTAGAGAACATCAACCTTACAGCCACAGAGGTATGCAAAGCGCTGATGGATTTAGATGTTCATAAAGCTACAGGCCCTGATGACATATCCCCTCATGTGCTTAAAAAATGCGCAAACACAATATCAGTGGCACTAAGTATCATATTTAAGGAGTCACTGGAGTCGGGGGAGATTCCAAGATGCTGGAAACAAGCAAATGTGATACCTATCTTCAAAAAGGGAAGGAGGGATACGGCTCTGAACTATAGACCAGTTTCCTTGACCAGCATAGTTTGCAAAGTTATGGAGAAACTACTAAGGAAACATATCTCTCTTCACTTGGAATCCTTCAACTTTTTGTCAGTGAGGCAACATGGCTTCAGAGAAGGTAGATCAACAGTAACAAACTTATTAGAATTTTATGATGAGGTAAGCCAAATCTTACAGGAAAGAGAGGGCTGGGCAGATTGCATATTCCTAGACTTCCAGAAAGCGTTTGACACTGTTCCACATGGGAGACTTATTAGGAAGCTGCACTCAATGGCTAGAATAGGTGGAAATGTTTTGGAATGGATAAAAACTTACTTAGAAGGAAGGGAACAGAGGGTTAGAGTAAGACACTCAGTGTCTGAATGGAGAAGAGTTAGTAGTGGAGTTCCACAGGGTTCAGTTTTAGGGCCACTTTTGTTCCTTGTATATGTAAATGACCTACCAGAGTCTGTAAATTCATTCATGAATATGTTTGCAGATGATGCAAAGATTGTGAAGAAAGTAAAAAACGAGAACAATGGTAGAGAACTTCAGGAGGATCTAAATAATCTGCATGAGTGGTCAGAAAAGTGGCTAATGAAATTCAATACCTCAAAATGTAAGGTAATGAGAATGGGTACAAGTGCAAGAAGGCCCAAGCTTGACTACTCGGTGGCTGGAGTACAACTTCAAGAGACAGAAAATGAGAGAGATCTAGGAGTAAACATACTGGCAGATTTGTCTCCAGAAATATATATAAATGGCATAGTAAGGGCAGCATATGCATTCTTATCAAATGTAAGGGTAGCCTTCAGGCACATGGACAAGGAAATGTTCAGAAATATTTATGTAACCTATGTGAGGCCAAAACTCGAATATGCAGCCCCCTTTTGGAATCCGCACTTGAAAAAGCACATAGCTAAGCTTGAAAAAGTTCAAAGACATGCCACGAAACTGGTGCCAGAAATACGCAATCTCGGTTATGATGAGAGGCTGAGGGACTTAGACTTGCCATCACTCGAAGCTAGAAGAGTAAGGGGGGATATGGTGACAGTCTTTAAATTCCTTCATGGTTATGATAGAGTGGATAGGGATCGATATTTCGATATGGCTGGCTCTAGAACTAGAGGTCATAGTTTGAAACTTCGTAAGAAAACTTCTTTGCAGGATGTAAGGAAATACTTTTTCAGTGTAAGAGTAGTTGATAATTGGAATTCGCTAAGCGAGGAGGTAGTTAATGCTGTCTCAATCCATAGTTTTAAGGACAGGTACGATAAGTATCACTAAGTCTAAAAATGGAACCGATCAGGAGACGGGAAGATACGAGCTTTGGGCTCTTTCCCGTAAACACAATTAGGTAATCACACACAAAGTTAGTAGTGGAGTTCCACAGGGTCCAGTTTTAGGGCCACTTTTGTTCCTTGTATATGTAAATGACCTACCAGAGTCTGTAAATTCATTCATGAATATGTTTGCAGATGATGCAAAGATTGTGAAGAAATTAAGAAACGAGAACAATGGTAGAGAACTTCAGGAAGATCTAAATAGTCTGCATGAGTGGTCAGAAAAGTGGCTAATGAAATTCAATGCTTCAAAATGTAAGGTAATGAGAATGGGTACAAGTGCAAGAAGGCCCAAGCTTGACTACTCGGTGGCTTGAGTACAACTTCAAGAGACAGAAAATGAGAGATATCTAGGAGTAAACATACTGGCAGATTTGTCTCCAGAAATACATATAAATGGCATAGTAAGGGAAGCATATGCATTCTTATCAAATGTAAGGGTAGCCTTCAGGCACATGGACAAGGAAATGTTCAGAAATATTTATGTAACCTATGTGAGGCCAAAACTCGAATATGCAGCCCCCTTTTGGAATCCGCACTTGAAAAAGCACATAGCTAAGCTTGAAAAAGTTCAAAGACATGCCACGAAACTAGTGCCAGAAATACACAATTTCAGTTATGATGAGAGGCTGAGGGAATTAGACTTACCATCACTCGAAGCTAGAAGATTGAGGGGGGATATGGTGACAGTCTTTAAATTCCTTCATGGTTATGATAGAGTGGATAGGGATCGATATTTTGATATGGCAGGCTCTAGAACTAGAGGTCATAGTTTGAAGCTTCGTAAGAAAACTTCTTTGCAGGATGTAAGGAAATACTTTTTCAGTGTAAGAGTAGTTGATAATTGGAATTCGCTAAGTGAGGAGGTAGTTAATGCTATCTCAATCAATAGTTTTAAGGACAGGTATGATAAGTATCACTAAGTCTAAAATGGAACCGATGAGGAGACGGGACGATACGAGCTTTGGGCTCTTTCCCGTAAACACAATTAGGTAATCACAATTAGGTAATCACACACACACACACACACAGCCAAAGGGGAGATAGAGAAGATAATGATAGAAGGTCAGGGGATGCAGACTCATTAAGATTGCTGTACACAAATGCTGATGGGGTAGCTGGTAAGGCAGTACAACTAAAGGATAGGATTCATAACAGTAAGGCAGATATAGTAGCGGTTACAGAGACTAAGTTAAGTGAGAACATAAACAGTGCAACAATTTTTCCTAAGGGCTTCAGAATATGAAGGGTTGAAAGATCTGAGAGGACTGGTGATTACCTAATTGTTTACCTAATTGTGTTTACGGGAAAGAGCCCAAAGCTCGTATCTTCCCGTCTCCTCATCGGTTCCATTTTATACTTAGTGATACTTATCATACCTGTCCTTAAAACTATGGATTGAGATAGCATTAACTACCTCCTCGCTTAGCCAATTCCAATTATCAACTACTCTTACACTGAAAAAGTATTTCCTTACATCCTGCAAAGACGTTTTCTTACGAAGCTTCAAACTATGACCTCTAGTTCTAGAGCCAACCATATCAAAATATCGATCCCTATCCACTCTATCATAACCATGAAGGAATTTAAAGACTGTCACCATATCCCCCCTCACTCTTCTAGCTTCGAGTGATGGTAAGTCTAATTCCCTCAGCCTCTCAACATAACTGAGATTGCGTATTTCTGGCACCAGTTTCGTGGCATGTCTTTGAACTTTTTCAAGCTTAGCTATGTGCTTTTTCAAGTGCGGATTCCAAAAGGGGGCTGCATATTCGAGTTTTGGCCTCACATAGGTTACATAAATATTTCTGAACATTTCCTTGTCCATGTGCCTGAAGGCTACCCTTACATTTGATAAGAATGCATATGCTGCCCTTACTATGCCATTTATATGTATTTCTGGAGACAAATCTGCCAGTATGTTTACTCCTAGATCTCTCTCATTTTCTGTCTCTTGAAGTTGTACTCCAGCCACCGAGTAGTCAAGCTTGGGCCTTCTTGCACTTGTACCCATTCTCATTACTTTACATTTTGAAGTATTGAATTTCCTTAGCCACTTTTCTGACCACTCATGCAGATTATTTAGATCCTCCTGAAGTTCTCTACCATTGTTCTCGTTTTTTACTTTCTTCACAATCTTTGCATCATCTGCAAACATATTCATGAATGAATTTACAGACTCTGGTAGGTCATTTACATATACAAGGAACAAAAGTGGCCCTAAAACTGAACCCTGTGGAACTCCACTACTAACTCTTCTCCATTCAGACACTGAGTGTCTTACTCTAACCCTCTGTTCCCTTCCTTCTAAGTAAGTTTTTATCCATTCCAAAACATTTCCACCTATTCTAGCCATTGATTGCAGCTTCCTAATAAGTCTCCCATGTGGAACAGTGTCAAACGCTTTCTGGAAGTCTAGGAATATGCAATCTGCCCAGCCCTATCTTTCCTGTAAGATTTGGCTTACCTCATCATAAAATTCTAATAAGTTTGTTACTGTTGATCTACCTTCTCTGAAGCCATGTTGCCTCACTGACAAAAAGTTGAAGGATTCCAAGTGAAGAGAGATATGTTTCCTTAGTAGTTTCTCCATAACTTTGCAAATTATGCTGGTCAAGGAAACTGGTCTATAGTTCAGATCCGTATCCCTCCTTCCCTTTTTGAAGATAGGTATCACATTTGCTTGTTTCCAGCATCTTGGAATCTCCCCCGACTCCAGTGACTCCTTAAATATGATACTTAGTGCCACTGATATTGTGCTTGCGCATTTTTTAAGCACATGAGGAGATATGTCATCAGGGCCTGTAGCTTTATGAACATCTAAATCCATCAGCGCTTTGCATACCTCTGTGGCTGTAAGGTTGATGTTCTCTAATACCGGCCCTTGAGCTTCTATCACTGCAATCTGAGGGGGTGGGGTATTTTCTACTGTAAATACTGACTGAAACTCCTTGTTCAATTCTTTGCAGATCTCTTCATCCGTCTCAGTGATGCTTCCATCCGCTCTCTTTAGCCTTAAAACCTGTTCTTTTACCTTCAGTTTTCCTCTGATAAAGCTGTGTAAAAGCTTGAGATTTTCCTTAGCCTTCCTGGTGATGTCCCTCTCATAGTCTCTCTCTGCCTCTCTCCTTATACTTAGGTAGTCATTTCTTGCTCTTTTTGTAGGAGGGATAGCATTGCTTATAAGTAAAAGATTTCAGGTTGAAGAAATTTCTTGTTGCTCGCATAAATACCAGGTTAAAAAACATTATAATAACTGTTGTGTATAACCCACCTTTGAACCAACATAGGATAGAAGTTAATGAGGAAAGTCATATAGGTACTATCGAAGTCATGAACTTAGTTGTCAACACTGCATGGGAGAAAAGATGTAGGATTTTAATTATGGGAGATTTTAATCATAGAGAGATAGATTGGATAAATCTTTGACCCACACGGTCGAGAGGACTCAATCAGGTCAAGATTCCTAGATTACTCACAAGGGAATTTCCTACACCAACTTGTAATGGAACCAACGAGGGCCAGGGGTGGAGATGAGCCATCGATGTTTGATCTAGTATTCACATATAATGTGTTGGATATTGAAAAAATTGAGTATTAACCACCATTTGGAATTGAGTGACCACTATGTTAGCGAAAATATTGAGAAAGCACATTTCTCTTCAATTGGAATCCTTCAACTTTTTGTCAGTAAGACAACATGGCTTCAGAGAAGGCAGATCAACAGTAACACTTATTAGAATACTATGATGAGGTAAGCCGGATCTTACAGGAAAAAGATGGCTGGGTGGACTGTATGTTCCTACATTTCCAGAAGGCATTTGATACGGTCCCACATGAGAGACTTACTAAAAAAGTATCTGAATTCCAGATCAAAAGTTAGCACGAGGGTCGGCCCCTCTCTTTTTTATCTCTTACTTTATTTAATTTTCGTGCTTTTCCCTCCAATTCCCTTATATCCTTGGTCCCCTCCCCTTTTTCTCCTCCTATCCTATCCCATCATAAAAAAAAAACTTACTAATAATCTGCAAGTAATGGCAAAGATAGGTGGAAATGTCTTGGAATGGATAAAAAAGTTACATAGAAGAAAGGGTACAGAGGGTTAGCGTAAGACACTCAGTGTCTGAATGGGGAAGGGTTAGTAGTGGGCTTCCACGGACTTCACTTTAGCACCCCTGCCCGCACGGCCACCGAGTGTGTAAATTCATTCTTGAATATGTTTGCAGATGATACAAAGATTGTGAAGAAGTAAGAGACGAGAAAAAATGGTAGAGAAATTCAGAAAGACCTCAATAGTCTGCATGAGTGAACAGAAAAGTGGCTAATGAAATTGAATACTTCAGAATGTAAGGTAATGAGAATGGTTACAAGTACGAGAAGGTCCAATCTTGGATACTCAATAGCAGAAGCAGAACTACAAGAGATGGAGAATGAGAGAGATTTAGGAGTAAACATGCTGGCATGTTTTCTCCAGAAATGCATATAAATGGTATAGTAAAGGAGCATATGCTTTCTTAGCAAATGTAAGGGTAGCCTTCAGACATATGGACAAGGAAATGTTTAGAAATATTTATGTAAGCTATGTGAGACCAAAGCTTGGAGTCCGTACTTGAAATAGCTCAGAAGTAAGTTGGTAAAAGTTTAAAGACATGCCTCAAAACTGGTTTCAGAAATATGCAATCTCATTTATGAGGAGAGGCTGAGGGAATTAGACATCATCACTCGAAGCTAGAAGAATAAGGGGGAATATGGTGACCCTTTTTAAATTCCTTCATGGTTATGACTGAGTGGATAAGGGTCAATATTTTGATATGGCTGGCTCTAGTACTAGAGGTCATAGTTTGAAACTTTGTAAGAAAACTTCCTTACAGGATGTACGGAAGTACTTTTTAGTGTAAGAGTAATTGATGATTGGAATATGCTAACCTAGGAGGTAGTTAATGCTAACTCAATTCATAGTTTTATGGACAAATATGATTAGTATTACTGAGTACAAAAATGGAACCGACCAGGAGACGGGAAGTTACGAGTATATGGCTCTTTCTTGTAAGGAAAGTTGGGCAATTAGGCAATAATTACACACACACTCACAAAAATGCAAATGTTGAATTTATAATATTCATAGTGCACTGGTATTTTATGTTGTCACATTGGAGGTTGAGATTGAAATAGTGCTTGAATAAAAGTGCCACTAAAGACAACCCCCCTCCCATCAGACACAATGAACAAACAGATTAAACAGACTGAGGTCCCTTCTATAGTCTGTTAAATCGAAGGTTGAGTGTAATGAGTAAATACTCTTGCTTATTTTATCACTGAAAAAAATGCACAAATTTTGCATTTTGAAGTATATTTATCATATAAACATTTAATATAAAATATAGTAATTTTTCATATTTCCAGGTATATTCATTTATTAGAATATGTTGATGATTCAGCATTCTCCTCAACGCCCTCTCGGAGCTATATGTATGGACCATCCCATGCTAGACTCTATAATGATGATGGAACTCCCACAAGTAAGTTTGCACATTCTTTAAAGAGTAGTGATTGTATATACAGATTCTCCCAAAGTTACGAGCGAGTTGGGTTCCAGAAGTCTGTTCGTAAGTAGAATTGTTCATAAATTATGCATAGGTAAAAGAAAAATACTGTACAGTACTTAGGATAAAGACACTTAGCTAGTATAGAAAACATAAAGTATATAGTATTAATTAATTTTTATACAGTAGTAATAATAATGTAATAATACAGTACAGCACTACATACAGTAATGCATTGGTAGATAATGGGTGTGTTTTTGTTCGTATCCATGAATGTTTGTAACTCGATTGTTCATAAGTAGGGGAGCTTTTGTATTCATACATCCTAAAGAAGAGCATTAGAATGGCCACAGTTATATCAAAGTTGAGGCAGTAGGATTTAATCTTTCCCTGTCCAATCTCACTTCTGCCACTGTTGTTTAGAAATAATAGAAATTCAGTTTATAAATTATTACCAGCCCCCATTTTCCCATCCCTTTAAATTAATACTAATAAAATAATTTATTTTATCTTTTTTCATTATGTTATGCTCTTTTCAATAATATCCATACATATATAGTGGTTCACAAGAATTTGCTTCACCAAGAAGTTGAACATGCTTAGATGCAAAGATGTATTTCCAAATGTGCATTGGGTAAGTTTAGATTGGCTAATCCAGCTTCTCAAGTAAATATTGATCTCAAAGGTTCACTTTTCATAGAGCTCTCTGGCAGTAAATAGATTATTAATAGTAACATCAAGGCTTTGCATTTTTTTCCTCATTATATTTCAGCTGGTAGTTGGTCACCCTACACCAATGATCGTCAGCAGTACCTACAAGTTAATCTTGGTTCTGTTGTACCTGTGTACGGTGTAGAAATTGCTGGAAATCCTCTCACAAGAGAACGTATCACAAGCTTCTATGTCCATACATCTCGTGATGGAGAGACCTGGAGCATAGTTCCTCAGGACCCTAAAGATCCAACAGGGTACACAAAGGTAACTTTATTTCAATACTTTCTTATCTCTCCATTGTAGCATTCTTATAATGGTTATGGCGTTTTCCTTCCCCGTTATTTTTTCTAATGATGTGATCTTGAGATACTGCATTTCAGTGTTTCAAATCTGTCAAAAAACTAAGTCATGAGAAAATTAAATTTTGATTTATGCTTCTCACAAGAAAATAAATTCCTAATGTATTTTTATGTTCCTTTCATTTAGGGCTTAATATCTGGAGACGTTTTAACGCTTGAGTGTAAACATGATTTCTAAGAATTCAATGGTGAAGCTTTTTCATACGTGCTGTGATCTCTCAAGATGGTTGTAAAATTTTTTTATTTTTTTGAAAGCATTGCTTTACGTTTGTTCAGAATATAACCTTTATAAGAGAGCACAATATTCTCTTTTGCCTCATAACAGCTTCATAAGTTTAAGGTTTTTTTTACTTGTAAAGGGATTAGATTAGGATTTTCATTAGGTGTTTTGTTATGTCTTTTTCCTGCCTTCTCCTAACACTTGGGTACTTGTTTAATACTTTTTTAATATCCATTCAAAAATACTTGGTTTTCTTTCTTCTATACTGGATTTGATATTAGTCTCTGTTTTAGCAATTCTGCTTGTATTACTTTGTTGTTCTCTGTAATATTGATAAGTTCTAATCTTTTAATCGAATATCACTTTCTTCTCTCCTAATATCACCTTCTTTAGGAGTGTTCTCGAAGGAAATATTTGCAGATTGAATCACTTCTCAATATTCGCATTTTGGGGTTCAATTATTAACTGCAGCAATAGTTATGCTTCTGTGTTAGAAACTCTCTTCCATGAGCTTCATGTGTTGTTGTTTGATAAAAGACAGTTTTTTTAATCTATTTTTTTTACCTCTCTCATAACTCATGCTTTTCTGAATGTTTTAGTTTAGACATTAATCTTCCAGTAAATTTCAAATATTTCCTTATCTATTTAAGTGTTATATACGATGGTTTTAGTGCACATGACGACTTCCTTCATTAATAAGAATTAATGTAAACTGGTACCAAGGCTGCTTCCTTCCCTTTTTTAAATTAACTTGCTGCCCAACTCTGGAAAGTTGCTGACTGATTATCATCGTAGTAACTGATCCCTTTTTTCACATATCCTTATTGTATTCACATGGGTGGGCCTGTTCCCTCTTTGCACATTGCTGCTTCATGTGGAGCCCATAAAGTTGCATAATATGTTACAGATTTTTTTTTTTGCTCTTGAGGCTGATAATCTTGCAGTATACTAGTTTGGACCCATGTCTTTTGCATTGGATGATGGTTATGAGCATATCTACATACATAAGCCATAATCCCCCTTGTAAGGGCAGTGGCTGAATTAATAAAAAAAAAAAATGTGACTCACAGTGGGAGGAAAGTACGGAGGAAATGATTCCCAGTCCCCTCGCTCTGCCCCCATGTAGTCGACTTTTGCGACATGCAGGAGAACACATTTTGTGTTGATTGCTATTGAGGCTGATATTCAGACAGTGGATATTGCATTGGATGATGGTTATCAGCATATCTACATTCAAGAGCCATAATCTCTCTTGTAAGAGGAGTGGCTGAGCTAAGAAAAAATGTGACTCAGTGGGAGGAAAATATGGGGGAAGGGATTCCCAGTCCCCTCTCTCTGCCCCATATAGTCAACTCTTACGACATGCAGGGGAACACGGAGGAGATAATCGTGCCCCCCCCCCCTCAACCTATTGTGGTTTAAAAATGTGAATATCTAGTTTGATACTGAAGGCTTTATATTTTTTGTGTTTTCTGTTGAGTCATCCATATCGCTATTACCTAATTATATTACTGCATCTTTCTTGCTGTTTAAGTCTTTCTGCAGTGCATACCTTGGAATCCAAATTAATTAACAGGCTATAGGTAAGGCACTGCTTCCGTCACGTCTTTGCACTAGTTACATTAAGGGACCTCATAGATTTTGTGTACTTCGTATCATCCATATCTTCTGTGTTGTCAGAAAGATTTTCTTTTTGTTAATAAATAGCACCTCTATTTCCAATGTTGAACGTGTTTAACTTAGGATCTACGATTCATTTTCCCTTCCCTGTGCTGTCCTTTACTGGATATGTATTCTGCTATATGCTTAGAAAATTAGGCTTCTTTACCTCTCACTTAACTTGATCTTGAACTTCATATGTACCTTTTGAACCCCTTTACGTGGTATTGATTGTTCCAAAGTGGTTGAGTTGTGTCATTTATCATATTGCTCTCATAGTGAAATTTCCATTTTTTCTCTATATACGAAACTTATGCTTCTTGAGTAGGAACTTATTT
Organism: Halocaridina rubra; assembly: GCA_037179515.1. Taxonomy (NCBI): domain Eukaryota; kingdom Metazoa; phylum Arthropoda; class Malacostraca; order Decapoda; family Atyidae; genus Halocaridina; species Halocaridina rubra. The sequence goes on along the minus strand of JAXCGZ010018979.1, from coordinate 67,121 downwards.
TTAATTTCTACTTAGAATATTTTACCTTGAAGTTCTTCTTGCTTTAGAATATATTTTGTATCTGAATTTTGTCATATTATTTGCAAAGTAGTGTCTTTTCGACATTTTCAACATTTAAAAGAGGAAGCCATTTTTTAAGGTTCAAATATATTTTTTGTTCTGTGCTACTGTTAGACATCTTACTAAGCATATTTGTTAGTAGTAATAAGTTTAATCATAGACTTACCTATACCATCTTTTACATTTCTAAAAAAGTTATCTTGTTCTTTAGTATATCCGTTTTCATTATTTATAGGTGTTCCAAGGCCCGGTCTCTGCTTCACAGTCATTACTTCAGTTGTTTGCTGTACCCATAGAAGCTCAGTTTGTTAAGATCCTCCCTTCAGCATGGGCTAAAGGCATTGCTGTCAGAGTAGAAGTTCTTGGGTGTGAACTGCCTACGCTTCCTGCAGAAACAACTTCTGGTAGGAAAAAGCCTTCATCGCACTTCTTTACAAACACCAAAAACTGCCATTTTAGAATTGTGATATATTTGTGCTGCAAATTTTTTAATCACATACAATAAATTATGTAAATATATAGTTTAACATCCAGTTTTACTTATATTCTGTGTAATTATCTGCTGCTCATGCACTTTTGGATGTTAACCATAACTTACAGCATTGCCAGTGGGTGTAGCAAATGGTGAAATGTCCCATAATGATATACAACTATCATAAGTACTAGAAGCTGGGAGAGCTAATATTTTGAATTTAAAGCTAAGATATTTATACACTTTTGGACATGTCGTAACTTATTGTACTATTTAATTTCAGCGGAACCTATCTGTGAAGAGCCAATGGGTGTAGAAAATGGTGAAATGTCTCTTAATCAAATTGAAGTATCATCAAATCTAGACGATAGAGAGAGTTATTATGGAAAGTCAAATTTACCTCTCAATAGTAAATCAGAGTTTGCTGCCTTAGCAGGTGCATGGGTTGCCCAGCCAAAAGATGATCAGTATGTGAGAGTAAGTACAGTTATCATAATAAATAATCACTCAATTACATTTCATAAAATAGATTAGGCGTCAAGTTTAATACAAACTGAATATTGTATTCTGTGTAAATAAATTGTAGTTAATTTCTTTAAAGCTTACAGTAGAAATACTATTGAGATAGATAGTTAGAAAGAACTTATTTCCCTTATTAAGGGAGTTGACTGAGTCTTATCACACAAGCAAACACTAAAAGACCTTTCCATTTTAATGATTTTGCTCCCAGTGCTAACACATCCATCTCAAAAATATGATACAGTCTATCTTAAATGTTCAATCATTTCCATGCACATTCAGAGACCCAAGTACTAGGGTGCAGGTTGGATTTTTCCTATAAGAACCATCTTGTATACCTTGGCTTTAGCGAGAGAACGTATGAGGGATAGTTTCTTGTTCCTTTCTCCTTCCCACTTAGTGGACTTGAACAATATGCAAGGTAACATGGAAGCAGTAGTCTTAACCACTGCTCTAGGAGAAAGAGAAGAAACTTTAAAGTAAGAGAGGATGAGTTATCTGAGGCAGAGGATGCTCAGCTCCTTACTTGGCTAGAATCCACCCATTGCACGAGTGATAAGTGATATTGTTTTAAGCATAATGTTTCCAAATATTTTCTTCTCTAAAGGTTCCCACGTTAACAATATGCAATACATAGAAAACTGAATATATGATATATTTTATCTCTCAAATTTCATTGTTATTTCTGCATGAAGTGCAATAAAAAAAACGAGAAAAAGTTTTCGCAAACTTCAATATTTCTAGTTTTTTGTAACATTCTAACAATGTTTGAAGCTCTGTGTGGCTGCTGAGTCATTCTAATGTGTGTTGTTCATCAACTATATGTATTTTTTACTATTAACATTATCTTAAGATTACTAAACCATACTGATTAACATTGTTACTCTTCCAGTTTAATTTCATTGAGCCAAGTAAAATCTCGGCTATACTGTCTCAAGGACGTCCAGATAGTGATGACTGGGTTGAGTCATTTACTGTCCGGTATTCTCCTGATGGGAAGGTTTGGAACGATATAAAGGAAACTGATAGTTCTATAAAGGTAATATCATGTTGAGATACTGTATACAGTATCTTATATGTACTGTAAAGAGAAATTTACATGATCAGGTTTTATTACTTCACTGTAACAAGCCTTTCGATAACAAAAAGGTTTAAACTTATGTCTCTTCCATATAAATCTTCTGTTACCGACAATTTTACTTTCTTATTTGTAACATGATTGTTCAAAAGACCCATTCTTTAATTATTTCAGGATTTCATAATTATGCAGTCTCATTAAGATGTATGCCAGGCTTACATCACGAAAAATTATTTTATTTGAAATTATAGTCATAATGGTTTGTATTAAGATATGTGTGAGAATATTCTGAGACTTTTTAGTGAATAAAAATTTGAACATCCGCCTGTTGGAGTTTTTTGAAAATATCGTGTAAAAAGGCAGTGTAGTGTATATCACATAAAATCTTAATTATCAAATTTTTCAGATATTTGCTGCAAATTATGACCGAAATACAGTGGTTAAAACTAAGTTCGATAGAGTAATACATGCCAAGTTCTTGGAAATTCGACCAAAAACATGGAAAAATAATATAGCCTTGAGAGCAGAGATACTTGGCTGCTTCCATCCTTATCGTATGTGAAAGCTGTTTTATTTTTACATTACTTTAATTGATATTACTGTGCTATTAATTATATAAGAAACTTCCACCTCAAATTTTATCTCACTCTCATATTGGTCTACGGTGTAGATAACACGGTATGCTGAATGTAGAGATTTGCTTCAAATTAATTTCAGTAAGTATTTAATATATTGCACTAGAAATCTAAAATTAGTCTTATATATAGTTTTAGATATTCACTTCTACAAGGAGTTTAATTATTTATCAGAGCTTCTCTTCTCTGAAGTTGATCCAGGTCACTCCTTGCAGTATGAGAATATATGACATGACATGGAGCCCTTTACGGATACATCTCCCATACTTTTTCATCTCTCTTGATTCCCATCGATGCAGGATCTGTCTTCCTCGCGGCTTTTGTGAGGTTGCTGTATTGTCTCAGCATGTTCTCCTGTGCAGCTTCTAATTTGTTGATATCACTGGGAGTGACACTTCTGTTGTGCTGGAGGGGTTGTTTTTTTTTATGATTGTGACGCCAGGACGGGCCAAAAAAAAAATTATAAAATAAAACTGCCCTCATCGGGCCTGGGCACGAAAAATACATAAAGAGAAACAGAGATGGAGAGTGTAATGACTTGTCAGATGTGAAGGGATAAAAGATGTGTGATGAATATCCAAGAATATTCAGTGTAGCTGTAGGCATAGAAAAAGAACCGTAACTGAAGGAAGACTTAGCATCGAGCTGTCCTGGACAGACCTATTTAAGTTCAAAAAACCTTGGTAAAGGTACCAACTCCTATTATTTGTCATTGGATATCTGCTGTAGGTGTAAGCTTAACTTTCTTCGTATATGTGATATTTTACCCTCTGTTATTGTGTGCATCCATAATCCATTCCAGATTTGGTGGTAATCTACTTATGATATTCCTCTAAAATCTGTGTCCGCTGGATCCTGGTTTTGGGCCATCCTCTGACTCGTTTTGGTGGACTGATTCAATCATTAGAGGGTGCTAAGTGATGAGACTTATCCATTGACTCTTTAAAAGCTGGCATTATGACTTTCCCATTTGTACCATTGGGCATTTTTGTGTTTTGGAATGATCCTGGGTAGAAAGACTTTGATATTATACTGTTTGCATCACCCTTGCCTTTAGCCAGTTTTTTTTTTTTCAGTTGTATGGCTTGTATTTTCTTCTTTGTTCGGTTGGTGATATTGCCACTTTCACTCTCAGGCAGACCCATGCTTAAGAGATTTGTCTCTCAGGCTCTAATTGTCCTTAATAGAGGACCTTCATATGCAAGACCAGAGGAGGATCTCTTTACCACAACTAAAGATGTCCAATTTCTCATCTTAACTTTTCACTGATAGGTACAAGGGTATGTAGGATGGAAGCATACCTCTATAATCAGAATAATTAGTGGAGAATGTACTACTTTCTCCTTGGAATCTGATTTTACAGGATTTGATCCTTGAGCTTCTTAATGAAAGCTGTCTTCATTGTTTCCAATTGATTGACTCTGCATTGGTTCTCTCTCTGTTATAATTTCTCTTTCCGGTTTGCAGTTAATGTTTCCCACCCCCCTCGCACAGCCTTCATGTATGACTTAGCATATAAAGTTGTTCCTGCTTTACAAGTGAGGTTTTTTCCAAACTAGAAAATTCATTACTTGCCGTTAGTAAGAAATATTCTGGATTACCTTTGTTCTTTACCTCTATAAAGGTATCAAGTGAGATAATTCTGTTTTGTAATAGGTAGGCTTTTCTCTGAAGAGTTTTATATGGAACACTCTTTACTATCAAAGCTACACTAGCTAAGTTTATGAAGCTAACCTTCAGCTTGGGCCTCAATGCTTCTGCTTTTGCTTGCAGTTGCAAGAGTATTTCAGCCCTTTCTTTTACTTTTTTCTGCATTTGTAGTGAGGCATAGTAAGTTCCATGGTATCTGAATAGGCACAGTCTGTGATTCCTTTTCATTTGATTATGAGCCATTATTACTGTATCCTTCATATATTCACCGAGCACAAATTACCAGAGAGGATGAAGAGACCCTCGTGCTGCTCACTTTTTTAAATCGCTTTAGAAATCATTCTATCTTTATCTAATAAGATCTCACCCTGAATAAGTAGATTCGTTTTCAAACTTTACTGATACCACCTCCCTCAGTTCTTGAGGTTCCTTCTAATGAGAGGTCGATGCCTTTTATCTTTCCAAACTCATTTGTACTTTAACCTGAGGCCTTCCCCAATAGGAACGATATTATGGACTTGATCTCCTCATCTATTCTGTGGTACTGTTCTTCATTTCAATCCCTTATTTTTAAGGTGGTCTTAAAGGAATTTCATTAAAAATATTTTGCATGAAATCTGTGATAATGCATACTTATATATGGTGAAGGGGTTGACTCTAGCTTTATACATTGAACTCTCCTTAATCTGTAAGAATGGAGGAAATACCAATAATAAGCCATATGCAAAATGCATGAGTCCTAGTTAAGTCTCCGATACATTATGTTGATTCTCAAATTATCATCTCCTGAATAGATTAATAATAGGTAAAATATGTTTATTTACTTAGAATTGCATTAACAGGTGTCCAGCAAAGTAATCAGTTATATGATTTATATTGATGCAGCTGAGCTAACAACAACAATGGAACTGCCTACTGTAACCAGTGAACCTCCACCACCTTATTGTGATGCTTGTCCTGGTCTTCCAAAGGAATATTACAGTAGATGTGTTCCTTGTTCCACTGGAAAGTTCTATGATGGACAGTACTGTGTAGCTAAGGGACTCTGTCCATGTTATAAAGATGGCATTAGGTAAAGTATATTTAATATGATTGCTGCACTACTTTATAATTTGCTTTTAAAACCAGTATTTTGTGCAATGATTAGTAGAGTGAAAGCTTAGGATTTATATTTATTTTTAGTAAAAACTATCAAAAGCTCTACTTTCAGAAATAACTTAAATAAGTAAGTGATAGTAGAATCCCATGACGCAACTTTTAGCATGATATAAGAGAAAGATAGTTTGAAAACAATAAATATGACACTTGTTAAGTGAAATGAATATTTTCAGTTTAGAGGTGAATAGGTGTTATACCTCTATTTTTATCTGCATAAATGAGAGCACTTTCATTTACCAATACAGGTATGAGATTGGTGCTATTTTTGAATCCTCTAACTGTGAAGAATGTGAATGTGTGGTTGGAAGTGAAGGTCACGCCAGTTGCCAAGAGAAAAAATGCCCTCCCTGCAAAGGAGAAGTAAGTTACTACGATTTGTGTTTTCTTGAGGGAAGGAACTGATTATTTTTGTATATTATTTTCCTGCATGATGACTATCTACTGAAACCAGCATAGTCCCTACAACTACAAGAAAACGGAGACTGTAGGGCTTGATCAGATCCTACCCATTATCACCCCTTTGCTTCAGTTGTTCTTAAGTAGACAAATTTCAAAGAGGATGGTATTGCCAGCCCTTCATTCCCTTATCCCAATGAGTTGGTTCTTATACTATAAAAGGAATATGAATAAATGCCTTCTAGGAGGAAACATTATGTAACACCAAAGACATGAAGGAAACATTTGCAAGTGTCAGAAAATATAGGCATTTCAATCCTTTTTCAGAATGAGCACAGTGTCTTGACTCCTTCTTGTACATGTGTTTGCAAGCCTTGTCCACCCAAAACAAAAGTCTGTCCTTCGAGCAACTATTGCTTAAATGAGTCTTCTTGGTGTGATAATATTGAAGATTGTCCGGATGATGAATTAGACTGCCCAACTCAGCCTCCTCGTAAGAGTGGGAACGTTCTTATATTTAATGATGACTATAAACATAAATATCAGTATACTGTTTACATTATTCAGGGTTGTTATAATTATTGTATGTAACATTCATGCATATAGAAAACTCTTTCAGGTGCAAGTTAATAAAATTTTAATTATTTTTTCTAACACTGTAGCTATTCCAGCGGGATGCCCAACGAAAGACTGCCCTGACCCATGGGTTTTGAAGGTTCAAGAAACTAAGAATCGATGCCCAATTGTTACGTGTGAATTGCCTCCAATTACTACGCCAATGCCCTGCCCCATTCCCCATTGTCCACTGCAGTTTGATATTGTTTATACTCCAAAGAAGGTTTGTGAATTTTATGTGATGTACAGTTTTAAATTCACTGTTTATTTGAAAATATCTCCAGCAATTTTTAGATTTTCCTAGTTTTATATTTGAAGCTATCGAATCGTTATTGTTACTTTCTTTACCTTTTTCAGCCAGGAGAAATATGTCCTACTTACAAATGCCAGCCTCCCATAACAACTATGGAGCCTCCAACTTGTCCACCACCTGTGTGCCCTGACGGCTATGCAGTGCTGGAGAATATAGACTATTATGATCAGCAGTCAGGGTGGACTGAAGATTGGTGTCCTCATTATCAGTGTGTTCCCCCTGTAACTCCAACAGCTCCTTGCCCACCACCAGCTTGTCCCCAGGGATATGAAGTCAACTATAAAGATTCCAAAGAAATGCTAGAATACTGTCCAGAGGTTGGTACAATAATAAATCTTAGAACATCTCTTTCACATGATGACATATCCCACTGAAAATGGGCAGCAGGGCTTAATTATATCACTTTTCTGTCAGTTGCTTTGTGGCTAAAAAAAAGATCAAAAGTAGGGATTACTGTTTTGTTCCTCTGTACCTCTTAGTTTGATCATATGATATGGAGGGAATGCAGTTGCAAAATACTTTCCCCTTACACATACACACACACACAGCCACAGAGGTATGCAAAGCGCTGATGGATTTAGATGTTCATAAAGCTACAGGTCCTGATGACATATCCCCTCATGTGCTTAAAAAATGCGCAAACACAATATCAGTGGCACTAAGTATCATATTTAAGGAGTCACTGGAGTATGGGGAGATTCCAAGATGCTGGAAACAAGCAAATGTGATACCTATCTTCAAAAAGGGAAGGAGGGATACGGCTCTGAACTATAGACCAGTTTCCTTGACCAGCATAGTTTGCAAAGTTATGGAGAAACTACTAAGGAAACATATCCCTCTTCACTTGGAATCCTTCAACTTTTTGTCAGTGAGGCAACATGGCTTCAGAGAAGGTAGATCAACAGTAACAAACTTATTAGAATTTTATGATGAGGTAAGCCAAATCTTACAGGAAAGAGAGGGCTGGGCAGATTGCATATTCCTAGACTTCCAGAAAGCGTTTGACACTGTTCCACATGGGAGACTTATTAGGAAGCTGCGATCAGTGGCTAGAATAGGTGGAAATGTTTTGGAATGGATAAAAACTTACTTAGAAGGAAGGGAACAGAGGGTTAGAGTAAGACACTCAGTGTCTTAATGGAGAAGAGTTAGTAATGGAGTTCCACAGGGTTCAGTTTTAGGGCCACTTTTGTTCCTTGTATATGTAAATGACCTACCAGAGTCTGTAAATTCATTCATGAATATGTTTGCAGATGATGCAAAGATTGTGAAGAAAGTAAAAAACGAGAACAATGGTAGAGAACTTCAGGAGGATCTAAATAATCTGCATGAGTGGTCAGAAAAGTGGCTAATGAAATTCAATACTTCAAAATGTAAGGTAATGAGAATGGGTACAAGTGCAAGAAGGCCCAAGCTTGACTACTCGGTGGCTGGAGTGCAACTTCAGGAGACAGAAAATGAGAGAGATCTAGTAGTAAACATACTGGCAGATTTGTCTCCAGAAATACATATAAATGGCGTAGTAAGGGCAGCATATGCATTCTTATCAAATGTAAGGGTAGCCTTCAGGCACATGGACAAGGAAATGTTCAGAAATATTTATGTAACCTATGTGAGGCCAAAACTCGAATATGCAGCCCCCTTTTGGAATCCGCACTTGAAAAAGCACATAGCTAAGCTTGAAAAAGTTCAAAGACATGCCACAAAACTGGTGCCAGAAATACGCAATCTCGGTTATGATGAGAGGCTGAGGGAATTAGACTTGCCATCACTCGAAGCTAGAAGAGTGAGGGGGGATATGGTGACAGTCTTTAAATTCCTTCATGGTTATGACAGAGTGGATAGGGATCGATATTTCGATATGGCTGGCTCTAGAACTAGAGGTCATAGTTTGAAGCTTCGGAAGAAAACTTGTTTGCAGGATGTAAGGAAATACTTTTTCAGTGTAAGAGTAGTTGATAATTGGAATTCGCTAAGCGAGGAGGTAGTTAATGCTACCTCAATCCATAGTTTTAAGGACAGGTATGATAAGTATCACTAAGTCTAAAAATGGAACCGATCAGGAGACGGGAAGATACGAGCTTTGGGCTCTTTCCCGTAAACACAATTAGGTAATCACAATTAGGTAATCACACACACACACAAAGGTGGTGACACTGGAAAACATACAAACAGTTGACTATCAAGAGACAGTAATCGAAAAAATTAAAGACGTTGTGATGGAAAAGGCAAACCCACTCATCAGACAGGCACTTGATAAGGAGAAGACAGTGGTAATCTCAGGCATAAGCGAATCCCAGGAGCCAACATGGCAGGGGAGACTTGAAGAAAATAAAGCTAGGGTTGTAGACCTGATGAGAAAGCTTGGAGTAGTTTGTGGTCCTGAGGATATTGTAAACATACACCAACTAGGTAAATATTCGAGGGAAGGAAAGGTAAGACCAACAAAAGTAACCTTTGAGAGAGGGGAAACATGTAGGGAAATATTGTTGAGAAAAAAAAGTCTAAAAGACCTTCAAGAATTCAAAGAAGTGTTCATTAGACGATACAGAACACAGGAAGAGATGGGAAAGATCAAAAACTTGTTGCAAGAGGCAAGAAGGTTAAATGATGAAAGAAATGAAGAGAAGAAAAATTTTCATTTCAGAGTTCTTCCAGACAAAGGGGAGATAAAGAAGATAATGACAGAAGATCAGGGGATGGGGCCTCATTAAGATTGTTATACACAAATGCTGATGGATTAGCTGGTAAGGCAGTAGAATTAAAAGATAGGATTCACAACAGTAAGGCAGATATAGTAGCAATTACACAGACTAAGTTGAGTGAGGACATAAACATTGTTACAGTTTTTCCTAAGGGCTTCAGAATACTAAGGGTTGAAAGATCTGAGAGGACTGGTGGAGGGATAGCACTGCTCATAAGTGAAAGGATTCAAGTTGAAGAAATAAACTTGGCTATAGAAAGTGAGTTCAAGGAATTTCTTGTTGCTCGCATAAATACTGGGTCAGAGAGCATTATAATAACTGTTGTATACAACCCACCAAGGAACCAAAATAGGCTTGAAGTTTATGAGGAAAGTCATATAGGTACTATTGAAGTCATAAACTCAGTTGTTAACATGGCACGGGAAAAAAAATGTAGGATTTTGATTATGGGAGACTTTAATCATAAAGAGATAGATTGGATAAATCTTGACCCACACAGTGGTGAGGACTCATTCGGGGCAAGATTCCTAGATTGCGTACAAGGGAATTTCCTACACCAACATGTAATGGAACCAACAAGGGCCAGGGGTGGGGATGAGCCATCACTACTTGATCTGGCAAACCTACAAAAGAGCAAGAAATGACTACCTAAGTAAAAGGAGAGAGGCAGAGAGAGACTATGAGAGGGACATCACCAGGAAGGCTAAAGAAAATCCCAAGCTTTTCCACAGCTTTATCAGAGGAAAACTGAAGGTAAAAGAACAGGTTTTAAGGCTAAGGAGAGCGGATGGAAGCATCACTGAGACGGATGAAGAGATCTGCAAAGAATTGAACAAGGAGTTTCAGTCAGTATTTACAGTAGAAAATACCCCACCCCCTCAGATTGCAGTGATAGAAGCTCAAGGGCCGGTATTAGAGAACATCAACCTTACAGCCACAGAGGTATGCAAAGCGCTGATGGATTTAGATGTTCATAAAGCTACAGGTCCTGATGACATATCCCCTCATGTGCTTAAAAAATGCGCAAACACAATATCAGTGGCACTAAGTATCATATTTAAAAAGTCACTGGAGTCAGGGGAGATTCCAAGATGCTGGAAACAAGCAAATGTGATACCCATCTTCAAAAAGGGAAGGAGGGATACGGCTCTGAACTATAGACCAGTTTCCTTGACCAGCATAGTTTGCAAAGTTATGGAGAAACTACTAAGGAAACATATCTCTCTTCACTTGGAATCCTTCAACTTTTTGTCAGTGAGGCAACATGGCTTCAGAGAAGGTATATCAACAGTAACAAACTTATTAGAATTTTATGATGAGGTAAGCCGAATCTTACAGGAAAGAGAGGGCTGGGCAGATTGCATATTCCTAGATTTCCAGAAAGCATTTGACACTGTTCCACATGGGAGACTTATTAGGAAGCTGCAATCAATGGCTAGAATAGGTGGAAATGTTTTAGAATGGATAAAAACTTACTTAGAAGGAAGGGAACAGAGGGTTAAAGTAAGACACTCAGTGTCTGAATGGAGAAGAGTTAGTAGTGGAGTTCCACAGGGTTCAGTTTTAGGGCCACTTTTGTTCCTTGTATATGTAAATGACCTACCAGAATCTGTAAATTCATTCATGAATATGTTTGCAGATGATGCAAAGATTTTGAAGAAAGTAAAAAACGAGAACAATGGTAGAGAACTTCAGGAGGATCTAAATAATCTGCATGAGTGGTCAGAAAAGTGGCTAATGAAATTCAATACTTCAAAATGTAAGGTAATGAGAATGGGTACAAGTGCAAGAAGGCCCATGCTTGACTACTCGGTGGCTGGAGTACAACTTCAAGAGATAGAAAATGAGAGAGATCTAGGAGTAAACATACTGGCAGATTTGTCTCCAGAAATACATATAAATGGCATAGTAAGGGCAGCATATGCATTCTTATCAAATGTAAGGGTAGCCTTCAGGCACATGGACAAGGAAATGTTCAGAAATATATATGTAACCTATGTGAGGCCAAAACTCGAATATGCAGCCCCCTTTTGGAATCCGCACTTGAAAAAGCACATAGCTAAGCTTGAAAAAGTTCAAAGACATGCCACGAAACTGGTGCCAGAAATACGCAATCTCAGTTATGTTGAGAGGCTGAGGGAATTAGACTTACCATCACTCGAAGCTAGAAGAGTGAGGGGGGGATATGGTGACAGTCTTTAAATTCCTTCATGGTTATGACAGAGTGGATAGGGATCGATATTTTGATATGGCTGGCTCTAGAACTAGAGGTCATAGTTTGAAGCTTGGTAAGAAAACTTCTTTGCAGGATGTAAGGAAATACTTTTTCAGTGTAAGAGTAGTTGATAATTGGAATTGGCTAAGCGAGGAGGTAGTTAATGCTATCTCAATCCATAGTTTTAAGGACAGGTATGATAAGTATCACTACGTATAAAATGGAACCGATGAGGAGACGGAAAGATACGAGCTTTGGGCTCTTTCCCGTAAACACAATTAGGTAATCACAATTAGGTAATCACACATTGGAGTGGTCAGATAAGAGGGTAATGAGACTCAGTACTTCAAAATGTAAAGTAATAAGACTGGGCAAGACTGCAAGAAGGTCCATATTTAGGCAAGAGAGGTACTACAGGAATCTGTGAACGAAAGAGATCTATATGTGAATGTATTGGCAGATTTCCCAATGCATGTTTTACACTCGTTCCAATTAGTTTTGAACATCTTATTTTTTTTATATGATATTTTCAATTTGCCAAAGAACAAAATTTCATTAGTTAAGTTGCGTAAGATGCAGAATGACTGTATTTTAGTTTGTAATAGGCATTACTTGTTTTATGAATTATCTTGAAGAAAAATTGATTCCTTTCCTAATCAAGGGATGAAAATATTTTTCCTAGACAATCATGCTCGCTTCTTTCTTCCAAGAGAGTCATAAGAGCCAATTCAAGGAGTTACAAGGACAGGATTAGTGTCTCATAGCTTTTTGCATGCCATACCAAGAAGATACTTCATACATACTTAGTAACACACACTTAGTATACACTCATCCTAGTGTGTGTGCAGGATTCTTTCTATATTTCTTTTGAACAGTTCTATGGTAGTGCTGTGAACAACACTCTCTGGAATATGATGCTAGGTGGAAAAAATTTTGTATGGGAAGAAATTTTCACAATCGCTATTGTTAACCTTTTGATATCTAATTTCCAGCCATTGTTACGAGTTGAATTTGTATTCAAAACTAAATTTTTTATGTTTTTAACATTGTCAAACCCAATTAGTATTTTAAATACTTCAATGAGTTGACCTCTCAGTTTGCGAGTTTTTAATGAGAACAGTCCTGGAGCCTTAAGTCGATCTTGATAACTAAGCCACCTGATAAATGGGATTAGTTTGTAGCCCTTGCCAGATCTCTTAAAAGAGAGATAGGAGAGCAAAAGCCTAAAAATCCTCTCCTGGCGGAATTTTTCTTTTTGCCTTTAGACAGTTTAAGGATGCATGAGAATGAACAGGGATACTTTAACTGCTGCTGCTGCTTTTTTCCCTGTTGTACCACCCTGCTGGCTTCAGCATGATATGGCTTCAACTTTAGAAAAATAAAATTCTCTACATTTTTAATATATCCTGTTTTTATAAATTCATGAATATGATGCATTTAATTTAGTATACTATATTGTTTGAGAAACAAAGCATTCCCTTTGGGTGTCACGTTTACAGAGCACATCTACTGTCATGGGATAGATGTATAATTATTTTCCCTCTCTTCTTAGTATGACTGCTCACCAATTATAACAACAACCATGTGTCCACCTGTTGAATGCCCAGATGACCTTCGTGTCATGTATATTGATAATTTGGAAGGCTCTGCATGTCCTCAATATACCTGTATTCAAGTCACAACACCATTCCCATCAACTACTGAGACGCCTTTCCCACAGTGCCCACCGGTAACTATGCAGCATGTTTCTTTTATACTTTTGGCTGAGCTTTTATTGCATGCATGTCCTACATTCATGTTCAATATTCAAGCAATTCATAGATATTACAGTTACAAACATGCATGTACTTAACATATACAAATATTGTAGCATAGTACAGTAACTATTGCCCTAATCTATGCACCTTTAAATTCTCATTAAGAATACTTCATTTGACTGGCAACTTCATATTTGACATGACATAATCATTAATTATATTCATCATTAAGTTTATCTTTACAATCAGGCAGAAATTCCAATCTGTGCTGCGGGAGAAACAATGTATACTACTACTGAAAAGGATGACCCATGTCCTAAGTTTGCTTGCAGTAAGTTATTTAAGTTAACTTCTCTCAAAATTATTATTATATATTAATGATACAATGAACACGTAAATTTTCATAATGATGGTATGGACTATGCTAATTTTGGTAAGTATTTTTTGTATGGGAGATATAAGTATAGACACTATCTCCAGATGGATTTGGTTTATGATCAACTTATCCTAGCTCCTATTGTCCTACAAAAATTCTTGCAGTTCGAGGCAGTGGAGTATCTCTTGGTGCACATATGAACCACCTCGTTAGTAGGAACTGCACTTGAATGGTATACTATTACCCACTTGTGAGATGCAAAAGTGCAAGTTGAAACTCATTTTCCATGACATTATAATCTGTTAAACCATGCATTTTATTACAACATTCCTAGGGGTTTTATTTAATTTTGCTCCCCCCTGAGGGAGAGGGGCTAAAATACCTCCTACGTGTTCCCTGCGTGTCGTAAGAATTGACTAATTGGAGTGAAGCGAGGGGACTCAGAATCCCCTCCTCTGTATCTCCTCCTCCCAAAGAGTCAGAGTATTTTGACTCAACTCAGCCGCTCCCATAATAAGGGGAAAATGGCTTATTTACATTGATGGATAGATTGAATTTTGCTGATTTCTGCAGCTCCAGTAGGTTTTACTTCTTAATTTAAGAAATGCATTATGCCTAGAAGCCATTGTTAAGGACAGCAACCAATAACATATATGGCTAGTATAGCATATATACATAAGCCTCTAAGACTTTTTCCCTCTTAACACCTCTCCTGTTTTTCCTTAACCATCTCTCCTACCTTCTACTTTATGTATGAGTGACACAGAAATGTTGTGGAAAAGCCACAGATAAACCCAAAGAGATATTGTCTCATTTTTATATGTCTCTTGTGCTAAGTGTCTGCATCGGATATGTGAGAATGCCAGAAACAAATATGCCAAACCAAAACCAAAAATATGATCCCTGGCAGCAGCACAAAGAATATACACAGCAGAGAACTAGGCTGCAAAAGGGGCGGGGCGTATACTGGAAGTCGCCAAGCATACATTCGCAACGAGGTGGTAAAGGCCAGGGCAACAATGCTCTTAAAATTCGAAGTTAGAAATATTTTTGCTGTATGCACAGAGAAGAGATGAGAGGTATAATGTGCAATATTATGTAGTCACATTTGTTACTGCTTTTTATTTACCCATTTTTTTCTGCTGCTTGTATGGTTCACATTCGTGCTACATAAATTTTATTGTTTGGGCTGGATATTCTAGCCGACATTAGAGCCATCGTGTGTCAGTATGCAAGAGAAGCCTTGTATATAGATAGTATCTGCTTATATCTAAAGAGTGGAGCATATATCATCCAAAAGTATCTCCTAAATAAGTTCCTTAAGTCTATCATAAAGTTAATAGATTTATTTATTCACAGAAGCCCCTGGAATTGTTCCAACTACTCCACCAGAAGAGCTTATTATACCAGTGTGCAGAATTGTAGGCAGAACCATCACATCCTTTGATGATTCGAGTTACCAGGTCGATCCTTGTAACCATATCCTTGCAGGAGATAAAGTAGATAAGATCTGGATGATCTCAGGTAGTATATATTGATTGCTTTTTTTATTCTATATGGGAAGTATTGAAGTTGTGAAGGACTGTTCTTGAATTTACAGCTTAAGAATTTTATGCACTCTAATTATGATATATATATATATGGTTTTGTTCTGTTCTTTTTTAGAAATGATAAATGCAATTTGATATGTGATAATAAAAGTAACTGCGGTAAAGTGGTAGTGTGTGGTAATTTTGGTGCTGAGGTCTAGATTTAGTTTATATTGTACCATTATTTACAGGCCAAGTAACCTTTTCTCTTTTTTAATAAGCCCATCGCAACTGCTCGCAAGATATGCATTGTGATCGATATTTGAAGCTAAATGTAGAAGAAAAATCAATGATTTTGCGTCCAGACCTCAGAATAGAGTGGGATGGACAAATCTACACAACTTTACAGGTATATTGAACAAGATTGTAAAGAATGTGTTATGTATTGCATATTGTTAACGTTCAAATAATACTTATTCCTGTAAGTTCCTTCAGGTGAGGAAAATGTACCATTATCATATTCAACAGGCACAGCGTATAGGGAAAGCTACAAATACCTTTACAATATCTCGTGTTGGCGACACTCTCTACTATGAATCAAAGACTTATAATTTTGAAGTTGTTTGGAACACTGACATGAATATAAAAATTGAGGTATGAGATGCATGTAGGATTTTGCTTGTCACCTGATTGTATATACATATTGTTGATTATCATAACTTCTTCTGAAATAGTATACTTTTCATTATGAAAAGAACCTTTTAATAGGGTACATCTCTCTTTACAGATTTTATTGTAGTGATCCCTAATACAGTATTAATGCACAGAGTACCTTTTTAAACCCTACTAATTAATTCCATACGAAATGCATGTAATAACACTTTTTCATTAGTAAATGCCTATGTTAGAAGGATAAAATATTACTTCTAAATAATATATCCCAAACTATTTTCATTAGGTTGGAAAAAATCTCAAGAACAAAGTCGACGGCCTTTGTGGTCTTTTTAATAAAGATCCTAAAGACGACAAGACCAAACCAGATGGAAAACTAGCCACGTCTACTGCTGAATTTGGTAAATCTTGGTTATTCGATGGAGACTCATGTGAAGCCATAAAATGTTCCTCAGAACATACAAGTGAAGCATTCCAGATGTGCAACATGGTCCAGTAAGCATATGAGAATATTCTGGTTATGTAAATATAATACTAAATTTTAGTATTATAATTTACTCCTTTGCCTCCCAACTGAAGATATCGAGCAGAGTACAGCATTTACCTTAATTAAATTATGCTAGAGAACCTAGTGCAGAATCGGTCACTAATATGGCAAAACATTCGATCTCTTAACATCTGTTCCTTTGATGATGAATGCAGTATTCAGCTTGTGCAAAAATATGCTGGGGATTTCTTTAACAGCAAGAATGCATTTATAAGCTTGTGTAGTATACCTAGGGATTTCAGTACAGCATGTCATAAAGATAGTGATTTATTCTTTTTGACATGACTAGATTTCTACTATATAGTAGGTCTTTGTCAGTTATAGTCCTCCTCTCCTTTCAGGAGATACATACTTCACTGTTATCAAATTCAACTAGCACTACGGTATTTATTTAGTTGATCAAGGAGGATGTAATTCAATAGAAAAGTAAATACTGAATTTTCTGCTGAACTTCGAACTGTGATGTGGGAGAAAGAATTTCATATGTTTTATGAATCACTGAATGGATCGGTGGCGAAAGTCTAATAATTCTTTACTCTCTGATTTTTTTTTCATAGAACAGCAGATAGAGGAGGTGAAGATTTGCAAGGTACGATGAACCAAGTTGCCTCCCTATTTTTGTTCAGTTGTGGCCACCCTACTGGCTGCAGTGGGATGTGTCATGCAAGAAAAAGAATGATAGGCTGCCAAACAGGTTTTTTTTTTTCCAGAACCATTAGAAAAATTCATAAATACTACATTACAGGTCAAAGCCCTTCACTGAGTGTCATAAGACTATAAACCCATCTCAGTTCTTAAAAACTTGTGTTGATGAGGTATGTCAATGTCTACAAAAAGGTGGAACTGAGGGGGAATGCCGATGTCAAGCCTTAAATAGATACGTAACTTCCTGCCTTGAAATAAATCCAGCTGCATCTCTCGCTGACTGGCGCATTGTTGCCAAATGTTGTGAGTATAGGGCAGACTTTGTTTTTTTTTTCATATACCTTGGCATAGATATCTTTTTACATTGTTTTAAGATAATGCACTGTATTGCTTTACTTTGCTGCACTTCATAAGTTCATTTAGATTTTTAAATATGGTAAATGAGGACTTTGTAACAAGTAAATGAGTAATTGTAGGGGTTTCTTTAACCTGGGAGGTAATAAGAATATCATATAATTCCAGTTTTGGGTTCTCTGGATTCTGTGTAGAATAATACAATATTGGACATTAGCATTAGATAATAGTGATACATAGTTCCGGTTTTACGTCACGGACTCCCTTATCTACCAAGGGCTAGGACGGTTGCCTTCTTGCGAAGGACTTGTTTTGGCAGATGTAAGCCTTACGCTGAGTGCATGCCTTTGCTAACCTCAGACCGTGACGGGGCGCGAACCCTCGACCTGACGCCTCAGAGTCGGAGACGCTACCGACTGAGCCACGGCGACTACATAATAGTGATACATAAAGGCTATAAAATCAAATTTGAAGCAGATACTACAGATACATCATGGAAATCTGCCTGGCATCATGGATTCCCAGTTTCTTGAAAATTATACCTTTAACCCTAATAGCTGTGAGCCTCTGAAATATTCTATGACAGACCATACTATGGTCGTGGATGAAATTTTGAACTTTGTTAATAATAATGAGTTATACATCTGTGTAACTGCATTTGATGGTGTAAGATGCTGCCAACAGTGTAGGCAGACTCGGCTCAACTTTTCGTACAGCGGCCCTGCAACACTCTCTCCCTACTTCCCCCTATCACTTCACCTTGCTTCATTATTTGAGAGAGAGAGAGATCAACTCAGAAGTCATTCTTACAATGTTACAAACTTAAAAATACGCTTATAAGTAGACAAGTATATGAGTAAATAAGTAAGAGGATGATGTGTACACTTTCAAGTTAACCACATTAAAAGTGACTTAGAAAGTCAAAATTACACTAGATATGGCAGATGCATATACAGTTACAAATAAACCGTGAATAAAGAGATAGCTGAGTAAAGCATATGCATAATAATAATAATAAAAATAATAATAATAATAATAATAATAATAATAATAATAAAAATAATAATAATAATAATAATAATGATAATAATAATAATAATAATAATAATAATAACTAATAATAATAATAATAATAATAATAATAATAATAATAATAATAATAATAATAATTAGAAGAAGGAGAAGAAGAAGAATGATACTAATAAATACCAAAGTTGAACACTAGAAATAATTTTCACTTTGCAATACTGGAATACAGATATGAAGTTTTATATGGATAGGTATTACTTTCTTTTGTGTACCTTGCTTTGAAAATTATACTTCCTGAATGTAGATTGAATACGTTTGTGCTTGTGTTACAAATAACATCCTTTGCAGACAAACTTTGCAAGCCTGGGGAAGTATATATGGACTGCTTCCAAGGAACATGCGAGAAGACATGTGAAAACTTACATGATGGTGAATCTTGTCCATACCTTGAAAATATCTGTGCCTCTGGCTGCTTTTGTGCCCCTGGCCTAGTTCGGAAGGGAGATACATGTGTTAGTCCGGACTCCTGTCGTGACTGTGTATGTGAAGGATATGGAGATCCTCACTTCAAGACCTTTGATCGCTTCAACTATACTTTTAATGGGAAGTGTTCATACATTGCTGCAAGAGACAAAAACATCAGAGGACAACATGCATTCCAGGTAAAATACATTATGTACATTAATTTTCATGTCAGAATCAGTAAAATAAAAGTAACTGGATTTAGTTTATAAAGTCTCTCCGCTTATTGCATGTGATATAATAACAATATGAACAAATAAATATTGATTTTTACTGGTGACCTTTCACAAACACTCACAAGCGGCAACCATAATTAAAGAAGCATGCCAGTGGGAGTTTGTTCTCTCCTAATTAATTCATATCTATTATTTTTAAAAAAGGAAGGATTAATTACCAATGAAAACTTGAAAAATATTCCGGAAGTAGAATCCATTTACAGAGACAGTCCCGATAATATACTTAGTTCAATAAATATTACGAGAGAGGAGGTAATAAAAGAAATAGATAAATTAAAGGCTCATAAATCTCCGGGACCTGATGGAATATATGCTAGAATATTAAAGGAATGCAAGGAAGAGCTTAGTTGTCCACTAACTGCATTATTTAATAATTCAATAAAATTAGGATCGGTACCCATGGAGTGGAAATTGGCAGATGTGGTACCAATATTTAAAAAAGGAGAACGAGTTAAAAAGAATAATTATAGGCCGGTAAGTTTAACGTCAACAGTGGGTAAGATTCTAGAATCCATAATTGCAAATAAAATAAGGGCACATCTCAGAATTACACAGACTGATAAAACTTTCACAACACGGGTTTCTTAAGGGTTTTTCGTGCCTTACAAACTTACTGTCTTTTTATTCAGAAGTTTACGAGGCAGTACATTGTGGCAAAGAATATGATACAATATATCTAGATTTTAGCAAAGCTTTTGATAGAGTTCCTCACAAAAGATTAGTTAAAAAGCTGGAAGCTCATGGTATAGGAGGAGCTGTTCTCAGATGGGTCAAACAATGGTTAAAAGACAGAAAACAGAGGTTTTGCATAAATGGAGAGAAATCATAGTGGGGCTCGGTTACTAGCGGGGTACCACAAGGCTCGGTACTGGGTCCCCTATTATTCATCGTATATCTAAATGATCTGGATTCGGATATCAGTAGTAACCTAAGTAAATTCGCAGACGACACTAAAATAGGTAGAACTATAAATGGAAAAGAAGACATTCATGCTTTACAGGAAGATCTAAATAGATTATCTGAATGGTCGGACAAATGGCAAATGGAATTTAATGTTGAAAAATGTAAAATAGTTAAAATGGGTACTATAAAAGACAATACTAGTTATAAGCTAAATAACCATGAAATCATGAGTTCTCAGTGTGAAAGGGATTTGGGAGTTCTTGTGAGTAGTAGTCTTAAGCCAAGAGAGCAATGCACAGCAGTCAGAAATAAAGCAAACAGAATTTTAGGATTTATCTCAAGAAGCGTTAGCAATAGGACGGAAAAAGTTATTTTGCAGCTCCATCTTGCATTAGTTAGGCCCCATTTAGATTATGCTGTGCAATTCTGGTCACCCTATTATAGAATGGAAATTGAATCCTTGGAGAGAGTGCAGCGAAGAATGACCAAGATGATACACAATATCAGAAATCTACCATATGAGGACAGATTAAATAAAAAACTTAATCTACATTCTCTAGAGAGGCGAAGAGTTAGGGGGGATATGATTGAAGTGTATAAATGGTTTAAAGGGATTAACAAGGGAGATATTAATAAAGTTTTAAAAATTCATGATCAAACCAGAACTCGTAATAATGGATTTAAGCTTGATAAATTTAGGTTCAGAAGGGAAATTGGTAAAAATTGGTGTGGTAATAGAGTAGCTGATGCATGGAACAAGCTTCCTAGTAGGATAGTAAATGCCAATACCTTAGACACCTTCAAATGTAGATTAGATAGACATATGACAGAGGTAGGGTGGGTATGAATAGGTTAGTGCTTATTAGAAAAATCATAAAAAGAAAAATAGAATAAATAAGTAGAGTAGAATAGAATAGGTTAGACATGCTGAAAATACAATTCAAAAATGGAGCTGCCTCGTGTGTGCCAGTAGGCATGTTGCAGTGTCCTCTATTCTTATGTTCTTATGTTCTTAACTTCCCTATCCAGTGTAGTTACCTATTGCAACATACTGAGAATACAAATATACTATTCTTCAATATTTCTTCCTCTACCACCAAAGATAAATATTAATACAGTACTTCAAACTAATAATAATAATAATAATAATAATAATAATAATAATAATAACTTTTCCTTTGGATAAACAAAGAGAAAAAATGCTATTCCCCATATTGCTATATGAATCAACTACAAAAGATAGGGGGAGCAGGAGCTGACAGTCCCTTTCTCCCTCCCTGAATTAGTTTTCTCATTATTAAGGAAACAAGAACAGATATGAGGATGGAATGAGCTAGGTGAAGTCCCATTACCTCTTTTTTTTTATTTTTTTTAAGTTTGCATCACTACAAGCTTCTGCATAAGAATGCATCCTGTGTGAAAAATAAATAAATTAGCAGCTTTTTTATTTTGAAAATACCTAACTTTCCATATTACAAGTATAGTTAGAGCTAGATGATACATTGTAAGAATTTATACTCAAAAGATACTGTGTATTCACGTGAGTCAGGCTTTTGGGAAAAATGGATGACTGCCTATAGATACAGTATAATATAAAATTAGGAACAGAACATGTACTTATTAGGTACAGACAAGCAGTGAACTATTCAGAGTAACTCTCTAATGCAATTTAAAGTGCCTGAATATGTAACAACTAATTAATCAGCTTTCAAATTTATTCAATAGGTTATAACTCGACATAAACAATGCTCTGACGTGCCCGTCACCGTGTGTACAGATGCCATCACTGTTTTGTATGATTCTCACACCCTTCTTATATCTGGTGAAGGAGAGGAAACCAAAGTTACTGTTGATGGAAAGGGTATTGTGACTTTCCCACATAAGGAATCATGGATTGCTCTTGAACAGCCAGATAAGTCACAGGTATATTTTTTTTATTTTCTTTCTATCAAATAATGCTGTTTTAGAATATTATGTAAGCGTTTGTAGGTATACTGTTGCATTCTGTGTGGAATTGTTATGAATATTTCCATTTGGCTTTTTTTTATGCACCTCTTGATCTTTTGTATATTTTGATATAGTAGATTCTGGAGTTTTTTCTTTCATTTGATTTGTACCTATATGACTAGTGAAGTAGAGAAAAAGGCGTAGAATTAACAGATACAGTAAACAGAGTGTCTTTACTGCTCAGAGCCAGTTATGCATTTTAATTTACTCTCAATTTAATTTGCAGGTCATGGCTGCCATACCTGATATAGAAATAGAAGTAGCTTTCTTCCAGGAGAATTTCGGCTTTTCTATAAAAATTCCATCTCATCTTTATTTCAATAAGACTGAAGGTCTTTGTGGTATGTATCCATACGTCTAAGTGAAAACTGTTTTTAAGTCATGTTTGCATTCATTAATTAAAAAATTTGTATGGAATATCATACCCATTTCATTTTACAGGCAATATTTACTGATGGTTGAGAAAAAGAATACCACTCTCATATTTCCCCCATTTTCTTAGGAGCCAACTAAAATTATATCTATCTGTGTATATACATGGGCCCATTTCCCCTTGTAAGGGGGGTGACCGAGACAAAAAAAATGCATTCACCACAATCAGAACATACTTCAAGTACTCCTCTTAGCTCCTTGAGGAAAAAGAGTGCCACATTTCCCCCCTACCACCCTGCTCCGGTACTCAACAAGTAGGCGGGCAAGGATATTTTACAGTGAGACCCAACAGCTGCTTTTGGTTTACTCTCACTGCTTTGTCACATGGCAACTCCCCTCACACCAATCCATCACAGTTCACTGAGCTAGCATGTGGGAGAAGTCCCTTTTGCACACCAATCCATCACAGTTCACTGAGCTAGCATGTGGGAGAAGTCCCTCTTGCACACACATCCCAGCTGCACTGACATTCCACGCACCTTTTTCACGCCCTCCATCCTTCTCATTCTAGATATTCCTCTTGGCCTTACTATAACCACTCCTGCACACCACACACTCTTTGCTCTTCGTATATCACTCACCCTTTTCATATGTCCAAACCAACTCAATACTCTCTGACTTAACCTATTAGACAGCTTTCTTTCAACACCTGTTCTCTGCCTGGCCTCCTTATTTCTTACTCTATCTATTCTAGATACACTAATCATTCTTCTCAAATACATCATCTACATTACATTCAACTTGATCTTTTCATCCTCTCTTGTATGCCAAGTCTCTTTTCAATGCAATGCTATCGGTACAATCCACACCGTATATCCTTCTCTTTGTACTCATTCCTAAATACCTATTTCTCATCACACTTTCCAACCCACATAGACATACTCGCTTCCTTCACTCTGTGACTTACCTCCTCATCCTCTCTTCCATTGCTTGCAACGTGCAACCACAGGTACTTAAAACTCTCATATTTTCAAATACCCCATTTGCTTCTACATTCAATCTGCCAACGTTAACAATCCTCGTTCATCTCAGGGTATGATGAAGCCCATCTGTTTCCTAAATTGTTACGTTGTTGCCACTATGCTTGTTTTGAAGGATATGACGTCATATTAAAGAAAAAATATTCTATTTTAAATTGACAAGAGCAGTGCTGGTATATACTGTCACAAGCTTCTGAGAAAATTACCTTCTAGATATATCTAGGATAAGCCAGTTACTAAAGCTATGTTGGAAGTGGTTTGCAGTGAGTATTCTCTTTTCTATTTCAAGGTAATTGTAACTATGATGACAGCGACGATCTGGTTGCTCTAAATGTAGGATTGGAGGATTCAGTGGAATCATTCGGACACAGCTGGTTATTCGAAGGAGAACCTTCAGATTGTGGTGTACTGCATAAAGACGATCGCTTCTGTATTCTACCGGAACCTGAAGAAGATCCCTGTTTATATATTATGAATGAGGATATATTTGGACAGGTATTTTGACAGTACTTCAATTGAAACATTGCCATCTTCTTGAAGATCCGCAGGTATTTTAATTTCCAGTCATTTTTAATGTTTAAATCCATTCATTTCATTACATTTTCTGATTTATTTTCCTCATTTGAACAGTGCCATTCAATTGAAGAACCTGCAGCTTATGTATCTGCATGCCAACTTGATGCCTGTGGTAGTTCTGACCCTATGGAAACTGCATGTCACAGTATGCAAGCGTATGCCAGGAGATGTGCTGACTTAGAAATCTGTCTCGACTGGCGCTCAGATGAATTGTGTCCCAAGAAATGTCCCAAAGGTATAGAGACATTTTTTAGACACTTATTAAAATACAACTTCATAGAATAAAACACCAGTTTTAAATTTCATCAATATATCTTTGATTCATCTGTATATTGAAAAAATATATCCATTTGGATATCATCATAATGGGTGTATGCTCGTTTCAGGCCTCGAGTATCGTCCATGCGGTCCAGGATGCGTACGTACATGTGACAACTATAAAGACCTTGACCAAAACACTTATGAATGTCTTATATCTCCTGTTGATGGCTGCTACTGTCCCAATGACGAGGTATGTATATCCAAGGACTAAGAATATTTATTCATTATCTTATGAAGTATTTTTAGATGATGTTATTGATGTATAATCAGCTTGCTGTTATTATTTACCATTAATAAACTTGCCTTCCTCTCTCAAACTGTAAACATTACAACTCGGGAGGTGTAAGATCCGTGATCGAGTCCATTGCAGGGTTTTAAGAAGGACACCCAGGCTTAATTTCCCAGCTCCAATCCGCTTGTGCCCACCCCCATCATGGGGATCATTATTGACATAAAATAAAAAGCATCTCTCTATAAAGTTAATAAGATTAGACCACTGCCCTTGCTGAATTCTAAAACCATGCCTCACGGACAGTTTTTTTCTCCAGGTTTTGGATGGAGACATTTGTGTTAATGTCAGTTATTGTGAAACATGTGATGCAGAAGGACACAGATTAGGTGACACTTGGCAGACTGATCCCTGCACTACCTGTGAATGTAGTAAGCATGGTAGTAGTTGTAGCACCAAGACTTGCCCTGGGGATCCAATTTGTGATGAAGGTTACATCATAGTTGAGGTTAGTTGAAATGTATGAGCAAATTATTTTAAATGGTTGTATACATATAAAATCAGCTATGTACTCTGTATCTAAAAGTGTTCACATCAGTCACTAAGTTTTATAATATTAAGGAACAGGGATCTTTTGGTGTAATATGTCACTAAAAATAGTCTTTAGTGTTAAAGGAGGTACTCTCATATTTTCTGCAAACTTTCTTCCTTTTAGTGAAATTTGATTTTTTATAACTTATTATAAAGGTAAGAACATTCTTAAAAAGAGTATATATATTTATATATGCTATAAGTGAAGAACCATATATGTTGCACATAACTTCTCTGACATAAATTATTTGCTATAGATGCCTGACACTGGAGACGAATGTTGTGGCTCAAGAAAGAAATGTAAGATTGCACCAGTAGCAAACTGCACTCTTCCAACTCAATCAAAGGATGAGTGTGGCTATGGGAAGATGTCCGAACTCATTGAAGCCCCCGGTAAATGTCCTCAGTATGCATGTGTGTGCGTAAAACCAGAAGACTGCCCAGAGCTAATAATGCCAGAAGAGGATCTTGGACCTGGTAAAGTGCATTATTTACGTTTAAATTTAACCTATCTCATATCACATTTCTAGGTTTTATTCTGCTATATATATATATATATATATATATATATATATATATATATATATATATATATATATATATATATATATATATATATATATATATATATATATATATATATATATATATTCGCTATTTAGATGCAGTATCTGTCTTAATACCTTGGAATTGGTACTGATGATATATGATCATTTTTGTAATATTTCTCCACCATAAGCATAGAGTTGCTTCCCAGATACTATTCCCTGAGTTTTGTGCAGGATTCTAAAGTCTAGCTCAGCTTGGAATTCTATCGTCTCAATAGCTCAAATTGTGTTTACTTTGGCAGTTTGAAAAACTAGAGCTAAGACAGTGCACCAGGATTGACGTATATTATTCTACATTTCTGATCACAAGTGTTCTGGTGACATATTTTGTCACACCTCCTACTTCGCAATTATTTCTTATAGATAGCTTGCTTCTGGAATTTTTTAAGTTTACTAATTTAAGTAGGGATACTGTGCGCATTTTACCACCCTAGCTTTGTAGAAAATTTCGTAGTTGTTGTATAGTGATTTTGTAAAGATTGTCTTGTATTCTTTTTTTTTATTCACAATTTTCGAGAGTGCATGTGTGTTTGTGCTATCTTTGATAATATGCATATTAAATGGTATCCGGTAAATTTCTCAAAAGCAATTGCTCGAAAAATTATTTCTCGAACTATCAATTGATCGAAAGACAGATTGATAGAAAGCTAATATTCATTCTTTAAACTACCCGAAAGACAGCTTCCTCGAAAGCCGATATTTGGTTTGGTTAGGTTAAGTTTTTATTTACTTCTTTTTTTGAAGGACTGCTTTACGAACAATCTGTCTTTCGATCAATTGAGAGTTCAAGAAATAATTTTTCGAACAATTGATTTCGAGAAATTTACCTGAATTCATATGAAATGCCTTTTCAAAACTATATAAAAGGATGATTCCTTTTTTCTGTATGT
The DNA here is from genome assembly GCA_037179515.1 of Halocaridina rubra. Taxonomy (NCBI): domain Eukaryota; kingdom Metazoa; phylum Arthropoda; class Malacostraca; order Decapoda; family Atyidae; genus Halocaridina; species Halocaridina rubra. The sequence continues at coordinate 40,101 of JAXCGZ010018979.1, read as the reverse complement.
TCTTATTTTAGCTTGTGTATTCCTTGCAAGAGTAGTCAAGCTTTTATCTTGTAAAATATGTCTAAAGTCCGTTGTTTTTATTTATTCCTAGCCATACAGAGATCTTTTCTAGAATAATCCTACATTCTGAAGATCAGGAGTATCATTTTACATTTCTTGTACTGAGTACAAAATACCTATCCCTCTTTCATTGATTTAGAAGGAACTTGAGTATGTGGAGAAGGAGTATCCACACTTATAAGAATGACATTGCAAGGAAAGCATATTCATGCTATCTCCATCTTTTAATCCTTTTAATGATTATTCTTGTGATGGATCTGTCTACGTCTTACCTTCTCCCAGCTCAAGTATCTTACTCAGTTCACAGGTGCTTTTTGGAGATCTAATGTGACCTTTTTATTTACTCATAGTTGACTCTATACATGTCAATAGGAGACTTGCAGTCATAGTTTTATGCATTTTTCTTTCAGTTGTTTGGCCATCATGCTGGCATCCTTCTCTGTATCACCACCCGTTTCCTCTTATCAGTTTGTGGTATTTTAACAGTATTCTGTATTTTGAAAGGACATAATATTGGTGTACAGTCTCATTCTTCCATTAGCCGAGAATGTTTATTTATATATTTTACTGTTTGTCTCCATGCATCATCTCAAGTCTTTTTTTTTTCTTGTGGCGGATAAGCCTGTCCAAAACCGAACTACTCTCAGGAACTGTGTATTCACAGATCTTATATTAATACTTAATGGTTTCATCAAGAGAAATTTCTGGAATTCCTAGACAACAGAGTCAACTTGGAATAGCATTGTTTTAAGCCAACAAAATTTTGTGCAATGCTTTTCAGAAAAGATGGCTCCCTGTCAAGTCACCAATTTTTGTTTATGAGTGACACCGGGACAGGCAAAAACTGCCCTAGTCAATAAAGGCCCGGGCACAAGAAAACACCAAGACGACGGAAAAGAAAAAGGTTAAGGGCAAGGCAGAGATGAGGTAATATCACACAAAATGAAAACGACAGACAGAAAAAAACAAAGTACAGAGGACCCAGAGATATGGAGGACTAGGCCCTGAGATGACGATAGATCCGTTTTTTGAAGAATGATAGGTCATAAGAATTAGGAAAGACAGAAGGAGGAAGAGAGTTCCAGAGTCTGGAGGTAGATGGGAAGAAGCAGTCACTGCACCGACCAATCCGTTAGCTACAAATTTTCACACAGTACCTGTGAGGTGAGGCCGCTTGGCGAGTGTTATGCAGCCTCGGCAGTGGGGGGGAGGCAACTCAGCAGCTTGAATATCTTGATATCTATTGGTACACCACGCCTTCTATTTTCCTTCCTTGCCAAGGCCTGGGAAGAGACAAAATTGATGTTCAGAGTTTTTATAGCCAGTTTTGCATGGTCATAGCAGTTGTAATCCATTGTCAAAATTCTGTTAACTGTATTTATATATTTGTATAATTGGTTAAGGCCATTTCAACGTTATATTTTGGCACCATTCATAGTGTGTTTACTTTTTTTACACCGAATACAGTACTTCTTATTTGTGTTTATCCATCTTGTCAGGCTTCCTCTTTCCCTTGTTGCAAAGACATGCTTTATATTATTGTACACGCCAGTTTTAGAGGATAATCTCATACTCCCACTTCTTACAAATTGTAAGATATAGATTCTTTTTCTTTGTTAATACCATTCCACTTTGTATTGTTGAAGATCTATGAGCCTAATGTAACTAAAGATACCTTTGTCTAAGTCAGATGCTTTAACATCTACTAATACATTACTTTATACTACATCCAGAGAACAGTAGGCTTTGGTAGTAATTGTACTAAATTACACAGGTTTAAAAAACGACAAATTATAAATAGTACCTATATTGTTTCATCATTTATTAATTTTTTGCATATTCTTCCTCTGTAATGCACAGCATTATGAAGATGAACTGAGTGAAGGGAGAATGTCTCACTCTTAAGCATATTCCTATGTAAAATGTTTTCTATCTCCGTTTATTCAGGTGAAGAATGGGTATTGGATGAAAGTGGATGTTGTCCCAAGTATGTTACTAAATGCAGTGGTGAATGTCCAGTAGAAGAATGTCCAGAATTTTATTCACTTATCACAAAATCTGTCAAGGAAGATAAATGCTGTCCAGTCACTTCATGTGGTAAGTATTCATGCAAAGTAATGTATTTCAAAATACATGTCAGTATTTAAATGTACTTTTTCTAATATCCTAAAATATTTTGTTGGTTTAATTCAATGTTTCAGTTGTTAAGTCATGTAGTTTAGGAATTAACTTTTAATATATTTATAATTAAACTATCGATTTGTTTATCCATTCTACACTAGGTGTAATGTCCTTGTTTATTGCTATCATTATTTTTTTATCAGAACCACCTAGTGATGCTTGTATTTATGAAAGTACCTTCGAAGTAAATGATGCTGGTTTCCAGAGAGAACTTACTGAAGATGATGAAACCGTGAAGAAACTGTACAAGGTAAATTCCCTAATGCTTATTAAATTTTAAGACAGAGAACATAACATGATTGCAGTGATGACTAACAGCTCTCTATACATAATAAATGGTGCTTTTTCGTGATAATGTTTCTCTCCATGCATCCTGTCAGGAGTATCTCTCAGTAGGTGGTTCTTCTGCATCCAAAATCGTTTTAATCGTGCATAATACACGAAGTAAGAGGTCCTATTGTATGTTCATTATGATGATTCGCATTTTAGGCTTAGTGAACATTTAAGGATAAACTCTTTACTCTTGGGCATTTAAGAAAATAACACTATCCTTTTTTCAGTTTACTTGGTATAGCATCAAACCCCATCTTGATCACTAAGTCATCAGATTAGAGTGCTAACTGTATTGATAGTTGTAAGAACAGATATGATAAATGTTAATGAGTAAATAATGAAACCAATCAGGAGACTAGAACTTACGAGTCCTTAAGCACAATTAGGTAAATATCCCGTACTGAAAAATAATAATTTGCCATTCCCAAGCCTCTCAGAAAGAGGCCAATATGAATTAGTCTTTACAAACTGTACAATAGTTAGAGTATTGTAAACACAAATTAAATCAAACATTTAAGAACTTTTATTTTCTAGTGACAAGTTATTTTTCTTGTAACAATGGATGGAGACATTCATGGTGCATCAAATGCCCTCAGCACTGTCTCCCTTCTCTGGTCTCATATTTATCATTTTCATTCAGAATGCTCCTGTGTTCTTTTTTCTCTACTGCTATATGATTCGTGCTTATGAGAAATGAAAGCATTAGTTTTGAAGGATTTAATAGACATAACGGTCTTAAAAGCCCTGTAACACAGAAGGCAACTGATTGAGAGATGCATTGAGAACACAGAAACATAGCCGGCATACCATGTTTTTCACTCTCTTCTTACAGAATATATTATATTAGGATATGTGAGAATGTATATAAAAACTCATGTAGCGTAATAACAGCTTATGAGTAAAAGAATTTGTGTTAATTTGAATATACCTTATATGCATATAGAAACAGATTTCCTTAACAACTTTTTTAATAATACACTTTCTCAGCAGTTTTGTTTGCGTACATTTCCAGCATGTAAATGAGTCGAGTGGTGAAAAATATTTAAAGAATACACGTATATGTGGATGCAGCCATCTGTAATTCTATAAGGTGCTGCAGCAGTGCTTTGTCTTGCAACACTTATCAGTTGCAGATGCTGCTGCATTACTTATATATTCTGTGTACTGCAGCATAAACCGTTCTATTTCTCTTTGCTATTTGCGTTCTTCGTTCCCAGGACCGATGAGGGCAATTTTCTTTACCCTTTCTTGTTTCACGCTCATTTAAAAAATCTCAAAAAATACTGTTTGTAACTATTTTTTTTTCTCGTAGATTGGTGATACATGGGAAGATGGTCTGTGTCTCAAATGTAAGTGTGTTAAGCATAGCCAGGGCACCCCTCGTCATCAGTGCAGTGAGCAAGTGTGCACAAGTCTTGAAAAGCATCCTGACAAAGGAAATTTCCAACTAGACGTTATTGAAGTTGGAGGACAATGTTGCCCTAGCATAATTAGAACAGCATGTATTGATGACTATGAGGTTATTCCGGTAATGATAGTCGTGATTTATTACATTGTACTTATACTTTTCTATTCTGCATAAAATTTTTAGTTCATAGGAATTCGTTTGATTACAGGAATCTGAATAGATTTTGACATAAAGTTTGGTTTTATGTATTATAGTGTATGCGCAACTTAACATTGTTATTGGTCAGTTGAATAGCATACATATACTTTAGATCTAACATGAATTTATAGCACTGTACTCAAGCTTATTCAAGCTTATATAACCTTAGCAAATTATTTTTTTCTAGGTTGGCGATCGTCTTGATGATCCGGTGAATGGATGCCGTAGTGTGGAATGTATCAAAACGCCTGAGGGAAGAGTGGACAAAGTTGAACAAATCTTCTCATGTGATGAGTCCTGTCCCTTGGGGTGGAATTATGAGCCTTCGCCACTCTATCCTATTCAGTGCTGTGGAGCATGTGTACAGGTAAAATAATTTGTGAAACCAGAGTTATAGCTTATCAAGTGTAGATCATATTACACACATACACATACTTAGTCACATGCTCACCTGGACATTTATTCGCACATTTTGGATTTTACTCACTTTGTCTTCATTATTGCAAGATATATGCTATTCAAGTAGCATATGTGATATGCCTTCTTTTCCTCTGACTTCAACAAACAGATTTGTATTAATTTCTTTTAAGATGTTAGCATTTTACTTTTTTTTTATGATTATGACACCAGGACGGGCCAAAAAAAAAATTATAAAATAAAACAGCCCTCATCGGGCCTGGGCACGAAGAATACATAAAGTAGAGAAACAGAGATGGAGAGTGTAATGACTTGTCAGATGTGAAGGGATAATAAAAGATGTGTGATGAATATTCAAGAATATTCAGTGTAGCTGTAGGCATAGAAAAAGAACCGTAACTGAAGGAAGACTTAACATCGAACTGTCCTGGACAGGCCTATTTAAGTTCCTACATCTTCCAATAATTTATAATCGATGTAGCATACAGAAAAGTTGGATACAGCTTAAAACCAATTATCATTTTCAGGTGGCCTGTGTGATTGAAGATCAAGTAAAAAATGTTGGGGAATCTTGGATGTCACGTGATCTATGTACAACCTATACGTGTACGAGAGATAATAAGGTACGATAAAATACAAATAGTTTGCTTTATCTCTAACTTTCGCAACTAAAACTTCGTAAAGTTATTGAACAGAGCATATCAAAGCTTTACTAATATATGGCAGTGTTTGCTATTCAATATGTATATTGGACTCTGTAACTTATGCAAATTAATATGTTGTTGTACTGGTGGTAATTAGGCTTCCTCATTTAATTCATGAAAATTGCCTTGTTATGCTTTATACTGTTATTATAATTACATATTATATATTAGTGCGACTCTTTTAATAAAGATGTTTTGAGATTTGTTTAATAAATGTTAGGGCTCAGGAACCCTAAAATTGTATCCCTTACAAGTTATCACACTATAAACTGATTTCTATAGCTCATTGCCTATATTATTATTATTATTATTATTATTAGATGTAGTACAAGTATATTATTATTATTATTATTATTAGATGTAGTACTAGTATATTATTATTATTATTATTATTATTATTATTATTATTATTATTATTATTATTATTATTCCTCTCAAAATTTTATTTTTTTTTATTTTATGATTGTGACACCAGGATGAGCAAATAAATTAAAAATAAACTGCCCTCATCGTGCCTGGGCATAAAGAAAACAAAGAGAAATACAGATGCAAAGTGTAGTGACTTGTCAGATGTGAAGGGATAATAAGACATGTGTAAGGAATATCCAAGAATTTTCGGTGTTGATGTACGCATCACGTGTGTGTGTGTGTGTGTATGTGAAAACATGAATCATATTTTACCCCTGACTGGGATTCGAACATAAGACATAATTACTATGCCAAGGCGCTATCCACTACATCACTGAAGATCTAAAGGAGAAGCAAACCTTACAGCATAACTGCTATACTAGGAATGAACGCATTCTATTTAAATGCCTTTTTGTTCACATTACAAATTCTCCTAACCTCACTCGTGGCTTCGTTTTTCGCATTTACTTCAAATCTCAGCTATATGGGCATTAATAGTACTCAAGTAAACGCATTATTAATGCCTGTATAGCCGAGGTTTAATTAAATGCAAAAACTAAGCAACAAGTAAGGTTAGGAGAAGCTGTAATATGAACAAAAAAGGCATTCAGATAGAATGCATTCAATCCTAGCATAGCAGTAAAGCTCCCTAGGGATAAAGGGTTGCCACATTTTCCCCCCTTCCACTCTGCTTGAGTCACCCACAAGGTAGGCTGGCATAGATATCCTACAATGAGGACCGATCTCTGCAGCTGGCTTATATATATATATATATATATATATATATATTATATATATATATATATATATATATATATATATATATATATATATATATATATATATATATATATATATAGCACATTACCATATGTGAAAACGTGAAAACATGAATAATTTTTACCCCGATAGGGACTTGAACCTGGGACTTATAATTTCTAAGCCAGGGTAATACCAACTACACCACAAAAGGTTAAAGGGAAACAAACCCTACAACTTATATCTGCTATACAAGGAATGAACGCATTCTATCTGAATGCCACTATGTTCATATTACAGTTTCCCCAACCTCACTCGTGGTTTCGTTTTTGCATTTAATTCAACTCCCAATCTCATTCAGGACTAACAATAACCAAATAAGCTCATTACATATGTGGAAACATGAATCATTTTTACCCCGACGGGGACTCGAACCTAGGACTTATAATTACTAAGCCAAGACGCTACCAACTACACCACAGAAGGTTAAAAGGAATTAAATGCGAAAACAAAACCACGAGTGAGGTTGGGGAAACTGTATTATGAACATGGTGGCATTTAGATAGAATGCGTTCATTCCTAAGTATAGCAGATATAAGCTATAAGGTCTGTTTCCTTTTAACCTTCTGTGGTGTAGTTGGTAGTGCCTTGGCTTAGTAATTATAAGTCCTAGGTTCGAGTTCTGGTCAGGGTAAAAATTATTTATATATATATATATATATATATATATATATATATATATATATATATATATATATATATATATATATATATATATATATATCATTATTATTTTCTATTATTATTATTATCACTATTATTATTATTATCACTATTATTATTATTAGTAGTAGTAGTAGTAGTAGTAGTAGTATCATAATAGACTATGTTTGCTGAACTTAGGCCATTCATGTTGAAACAACGGTTGGCTGGTAAGAGGTCACTTTAGTTCTCTCTCTCTCTCTCTCTCCCCCATCATACGTACTATTATTATTGTTATTATTATGATTGTTATCGCAATAATATCGTAGCTGGAAACTAGCAAACGTGGTTCCTATCTTCAAAAAGGGAAGGAGGAATACAGCTCTAAACTAGAGGCCTGTTTCACTGACCAGCATAGATTGCAAAGTTATGGAGAAACTATTAAGAAAACACATCTCTCTTCTGCTGGAATCCTTCAACTTTTTGTCAATGAGACAACATGGCTTCAGAGAAGGTAGATCAACAATAAAAAACTTAGAATTTTATGATGAGGTAAGCCGGATCTTACAGGAGAGAGGGCTGGGCGGGCTGCATATTCCTAAACTTCCAGAAGGCATTTGATATGGTTTCATGCGGGAGACTTTTTAAGAAGCTACAAGTATCAAATATATGTGGCAATGTCTTGGAATGAATAAAAACTTACTGTGAAGGAAGGGAACAGAGGGTCAAAGTAAGACATACAGTTTCTGAAAGGAGAAAGGTTAGTAGTGGGGTTCCACAGAGTTCAGTTTTTGGGCCACTTTTGTTCCTTATGTAAATTCATTCATGACTATGTTTGCAGATGATGCAAAGATTGTGATGCAAGTAAGAGACGAGAACAATAGTAGAGAGCTTCAGGAAGACCTAAATAGTTTGCATAAGTGGTCAGAGAAGTGGCTAATGAAATTCAATACTTCTAAATGTAAGTTAATGAGAATGCATACAAGGGCGAGATGGCCCAAACTTAGATACTCAATAGCAGGTGCAGAACTACAAGAGATGGAGAATGAGAGAGGTCTAGGAGTAAACATACTGGCAGATTTGTCTCCGGAAATGCATATAAATGGCATGGTAAGGGCAGCATATGCTTTCTTAGCAAATATAGGGTTTACCTTCAGACACATGGACAAGGAAATTTTCAGAAATGTTTATATAACCTATTTGAGGCCAAAGCTTGAATATGCAGCCCCCTTTTGAAACCGCACTTGAAAAAGCACATAATTAATCTGGAAAAAGTTCAAAGACATGCCACGAAACCGGTCCCAGAAATACGCAATCTCAGTTATAATAAGAGGCTGAGGGAATTAGACTTACCATCACTCGAAGCTAGAAGAATGAGGAGGGGATATGGTGACGATTTTTAAATTCCTTCATCTTTATGACAGAGTGGATAGGGATCGATATTTTGATATGACTGACTCTAGAATTAGAGGTCACAGTTTGAAGGTTTTGTAAGAAAACTGCAGGATGTAATGAAGTACTTTGGTGTAAGAATGTTTGATGATTGAAATTTACTGAGTGAGAAGGTAGTTAATGCTAACTCAATTCATAGTTTTAAGAACAAGTATGATAAGTATCACCGAGTACAAAAATAGAAGCAACAAGGAGGCATGGAGTTTCGAGCATGGGGTTCTTTTCCATAACAACAATTAGGTAATTATACACATCATTCGTATCTCCAGATGTTCGTAAGTAGAGGACTGTCTGTATGTATAAGAGAAACATTATAATTATTTTTGTCTACTACAGAGACTACAGAGAGAGAGAATACCACCATTATGAAAATGGCGACATCATTTACCCACTTTCTAGCAATGCTAAGAACGCGTTCATAATGGCTGCCAAAAATTAACACTCAAAACCAACGGGAACCCCAATCTGTTACATTGCCCCCCCCCACTATAGGTCATAGAAGGTGACTAAAAGGGATAGGAGATCAGTAGGCTAGTACATCCTCCATTCCTATATGTAAAGCTTTTGCAGAAATACAGCCAGCAGAGAAGATATTGGGACGAGATCAATTAGGTTTTAGTACCTCAGGCCTAATTTACTGAGCCCATATTCCTAAATACTTCAGTAAACTACATCTCATATGGAGGAAACATGATTTATTATTAATTTTTATGTTATTCTAAACTCTTCTTTTTTATTATATCAAAAATTACTTAGGATATATTGAAAAAAGACATGATTAAGGCTAAATATACTACAACCAGTTATATTCTTCTTAATCTTATAGCATTAATAAAAAATCAAATTCTTCTTCTTGCACATTCTTTCAGAACCAAATACAAATACAAGCCGTTGAGGTAAAATGCGCAGAACCAAGCAGTAAAGAACGAGAATTCTACATATATAGTATAAGTGGAAGCAGTGACAGATGCTGTTCCGAGTACACTAGAGAGGAATGTTTGATTAATGAAATACCAATCCGGGTAAGCAATTTGTTTTATTATTCATCTTTAACCCTGGTGGTGGAGGAGAAAGAATTCCACCTTTATATTCTTTGCGTTTTGTAGAGGTTACTAAAATGGTCATACCTGGCTTTCAGGAAGGAAGAATGCCACCCTCACATTCCCTGTTTGTCTTAAAGAGTCAACGAAAAAGAGAAAGGATCAATGGGTTAGCAATAGTTTACTCCCCAGTCAATTTTTTTTCTTTTGCCACAGAGCTACTAATGAAAGGGTTATTTTCTGTGGTAAACTGTGCTTGCTTGACTTTTTTTCAGTTGTGGCCACCCAATTCATTGGAAATTTAAGGTACATACTTTCACATATAAATATGTAGTCTTCGTGACTTAGAAAGGCATACAGAAAAACAACAAATGCTCAAAATGTTCACCCTCCACCGAGCCTCATTGGGAGCTCCTGCTGAGGCCGGTGGAGGGTGAAAATTTCTAGCATCTCTTGTCTTTCTGTATGCCTTTCTAAGTGTGGACTGATTAATACTTTGACATGTAATTTCTCAAATATTGTTCTTTTAACACACATTCTTAACTATCTGTTCTTGTATCACTCATTTTCTTATCAGGCTGGAGAAACGGTGCAAGATCCATCAGACCCATGTACAAGCATTAAATGTGAAATTGGTGTTGATGGTAACGTTACTCGAAAGGAAAAGGAGACAACCTGCGATTCAAAATGTTCTTTAGGCCATACTTATATTTTGCCCAAACCAGGAAGGTACACAGTCAAGTACATTTCCTTGGTAATGTAGTACAGTACCATAAAAAATGTATATTACAGTATTCACATGTTCTTAATCATTTTACTGTAGTCATCACCTACAGGTAATAAATTTTTTAAACATTATATACACACACTGCCCAACATAAAGATTTGAACAAGACTTTACTTATGAGAATGTAAATTAACTGTCCTCTGAGGTACAAAAACTGCCTGGGAACAGACATTCTCAAAAGTATCAGGGTTGAATCCTCTTGTTGATTAGTGTGTTTATTTTACAATAGTTTTCGATGCATGCAAATGAAATTTTAATATAAATGCTGTATTATGATTGCTTTATGATATTAAGTACCTGACCTTTTATACTTGTAGTAATGAGTGTTGTGGTAAATGTGTTCATACTCACTGTGTTGAAGATGGTATAACACACTCCATTGGTGAGCAGTGGAGCTCCGAAGGGGACAAATGTTATGAGTACAGCTGTGAGTCCAGGAATGATGTTTTGACAACTGTCGCTTTAAAGAGAGACTGTCCATACTTTGATCCTGAATGTCCAGAAGAGGAAATATATATGGACGATGAGGGATGTTGCAAGCTTTGCAGAATAAAACGACCAGTAAAGAGTAAGTCCTTATTATTTATTTTCGTTTTTATCATCGAAAATATCAACATATTGCCAAGTAAAATCACGTTATATATGCTTACATATGGAGTTTATACAAAAAATTTTATAAAATGTACGCAGCATGAAGCTGTCATATTTATAACACACAATCTAATTCTTCAGGTGACTGCAAACCCAATGCCATGCCACCTGAAGAGACTGTTGGAATTTTCGTCCTGAAGGCTAGAGGTGTTGGTACTTGTAAAAATCCAAACCCTGTTATAGGTCTTAACCGTTGCGCAGGACATTGTGATTCATACACACAGCTGGCCAGCCAAGGTATAACATTTATTACTAGTGATGGATCATGTGATATATACTGTATTCTACAAAATTTATCCCGTGTGGAAGAAAGAAATCTGTTTCTGTATTTCCGGAATGTCAAAAGAGCTCAATAAAAAGGATAGCAGAGCAAAGGCCTGGCAGTCCCTTTCTCCTAGGATTTTTCTTCTTGCCATAAAAAAGCAGATAGAGGATATGACAGTGTGCAGGATATGATTAAGCCAAGCTGTCACCTTCTTCGTTAAGTTGTGACCTCCCTGCTGGATTCAGTGACCTCCGAGCTGAATTCAGCTGAATATAACATCATATTGAAAAATAAATAAGAAAGATTTTGTTGCACTTTAAATGACATCAGTCATTTTGTTTATGGTCAATGGACTTATTTTATCTCAATTTATTTCAGGGGGAGGACGTGCAGTTTACATTTCCTCCTGCTTCTGCTGCAAACCAGCAAGATATGAAAAAATTCTGGTTGATATGCGTTGCGACAATGGTTATAGCTTCACCAGAACCAATGACAATGTTGTTGAATGTGAATGTCTACGATGTGAAGACAACTTACCAGAGTACCAAGGAGATGATCCCTCAGCTATTTTGGAAGACTCTGATTTTTATGAATTGGCATCGCAGTCTTAAGAAAGAAAAATATTACTGACTACATACTTTACGATGATTGACCATTGCTCCCTCTAAGGAATTCTCTGTTCATCTTACCATATCACAAAGGTTTTCTTGCAGAATGCATGATACCAGCAAGTAACAATTAACATCATAGTATTTCAGAAAAAGCAAATACAGTACCCTTACTTCGTCAAATTCTTATGGATATCCTCATGTGTAACAGAATATAAAACATATTTCCTCAAACAAACTGTTAGTTGAATTAGTATCAAAGAAATCAGTAAATAAAGGCATTTCAATATTAAATTACAATATAATACTGATAATGTATAAATATGGTTGTTCCATTAAATTTACTGTCAAATTAGTATTGCAGCATCGTCAAGTAAATTGGTGTCCTCAAAAGCAATTTTATAGTTTTTCTTGTGTTAGATGATCATTACATAGCTATTCTAAACCAAAAACTGTTATTTCACTAATATAGAGAGTAGTATAGTAAAGCTACCTCCTCAATGGCTGGCAGTTCCTGAATAACTGAGCATATTTCCTACTTAGTAGTTACTGTAATGAAATAAATATTGGTAATGATAATTGAGTCTTGAAAGATAAAACTATCTTAGTCAATGGTGTGTAGTACAGTATCACCTTTCTAACTGGAATACAGACGTTCATATTATATTTGGACAATAGGTTCTTGTGGTATAATAATGTTTTTATATTAATATTACTGTATATTATCAACATTCAGAACTGGAGGACATAGAGTGTTGAGTAATGTCATGAACGGCAAGCCATGGGAGAGGGAATCCTAGGGGCAGTCTTAATTTTCATCATTGGTTCATTACTTTTAGAGATGGAATTTTGCTGCTGAAAGTCTAAAATAGTCTTTATCCGCAGGATTTTTTTAATAAGAATAGAAAAAACAGTTCAGATCTCAAATTACCTAGTCTACATTTTGAGTTAGTAAATTACATTTCTCAAGTTATTGCTTTGCTGAAAGAACACACTAAATTTTTTTCTCAAGTTTTTAATAATTTACTGTATATGGGTATAATTTCTCATATTTAGGCCGAGTTTAGGGTCTGTCAATAAATATTATTTTTAAATTTCTCAAGTGTTTAAAAGTACAGTTGAGTGTATTTATATGGATATATGATTGCACGTACTGTGGGATATGAAATGGTAGAGTGGCTACTTGTCTTGTATATGGCTGATAGTCGAGGTCCTTCAGGGAACTCCTTTTCTGTACATTTAATAAAATAGGTCGTATGTTTTTCACTCTAGAAATACTTCTGCGAAGGAATGATAACCCTGTTGCAATTTTTACTGTTAGATCCTATTCCATGCAAATGTAGGTCAAAAGAACCATGATTTTAGATTTTTCATTATCATTAGTTAACCAAGTAATTTTGCCCCATCATCCAAATCATAGTGATTTCCCTTTACACACATCTCACAATGATGGACTTCGAGTATATTACCTCCCACACAGTAATTATTAATTACATATTCCAAAATGCTATCATATCCTGCTAAGGACAGGAGAATGGGCACAAGAAACAGGAGAGGCAGCAGGACTTTATCATACCCAGCTTGTATTCATCCTTTCCATCAGCTGATCAGTAGCAAGAATAATGAAGTTCATTTATGGAGGAAGCCATTACCAGATTATTGTCCTTACTCCCTTTAATAACATGCAAGGATTACTAGTTAAACTATTCCTTATCACTTACGACTTGGATAGCAATATTCAAAAACATTTTTTTCTAATACATACTAATAAGATAGATTTTGATGTACCATAGCTCAGAAATATCTAAAGAAATGGCGAGTTGACGCTGTTAATGAAAATTTGTAAGGAGGAAGATAGTTGTGTAAATCCATTATTGAATTAAAATGTAAGAGTATAACATATACTAATTTTATACTGGAAGCTGTTTTCAAGGCACCGTATGCAAAATCATTAGGCATACAGCTTCGAGAACACTGTGCAGCTATGAAGGTTTTTGATTTGTGGAATCAAAACAATAATGTGAACAGCCATATTATGCATTTATCATATTCTGTTATGCAAGAAATCAATTTTTGTGGTTATATTATATAAGAATTAATATATACTTCGTGCCCAGGCCCGATGAGGGCTGGTTTATTATATTATTTTTTTGGCCCGTCCTGGCGTCACAATCATGTAAAAAAAAAATATGATCATGCAGTAAAATAAATTTGTGATATTGTAAGAGGAATATTTGGCGGATTGTTAATACCGATGACGACTAAACTCACACGACCTATCTTCACTGTAAATACTTACATTTAATCTATCTGCAAATATATTGAAAAATAAAAAAAAAACTTGAGCATTGAAAAAGTACAAAAAAATATCACGGACACCGAGTATTACTTGGGTCAATAAAAGGAACTTCAATTAGATAAAGGTGTTTATTTTAATCATGTTCTTATAGTTACTATAATATGTACAAGATATACTTAAAGAGCTTCCTCTTGGTCTTAGCCAGTTGGGGGGAGGGGGAACTGTGGCTGTCCTTTATCTCAGAGAAGCTAAGATGGCTGCGATAAGATTCATTGGCTCTCTGGTGACTGGCTGCTTGCTTTAATTACGCCACCCCCTTGACAAGGGCGATTATAGCTGTGTATGTATGTGTTGTTATTATTATTATAATAACTTAAATACTTGAAACTACCCCCATGCGGATCTGGAATTGAATTCTATAAATAATAATAATTATTATTATTATTATTAAAATCAGTGCCACAGTTTCAAAGTACATCCCTATGCTCGTACCTCTCTCTCTCTCTCTCTGTGTTATCATGCCTTTCCCTAAAGATATGAATGCATTTACCAGTTACCGTTTCTTTGCTTAGCGAATTCTAATCATTAACTGCTCGTACTGTAAAATTACAGCCTGGAAAAAAAAATTATTTTTTTTTTTTTTATCGTGACGCCAGGACGGGTCAAAAATAAATTTACCCTCATCGGGCCTGAGCACGAAGAATACATAGAGAGAAACAGATATGGGGAGTGTATTGTGACTTGTCAGATGTGAAGGCATAATAAGACATGTGTAACGAATATCCAAGAATATTCGGCGTTGATGTAGGCATAGAAAAAGAGCCGTAACTGAAGGAAGAGTTAACATCGAACTGTCCTGGACAGTCTTATTTAAGTCCACGAAGCTTCAACCTATGACTTCTAGTTCCACAGCCACCCATATCATAGTATCATTCCATACTGATTCTATCAAAACAATATAGGAATTGAACACTGATACCGATTCGATCTTTATTATCTTCGCGTTGTTGTAAGTTTAACTCCTTCGGCCTCTAAACTGAGATTTCTTCTCTCTGTCGCCAGTTTCTTAGCATGTCTCTTTACATGTTAAACTATTCAATTGAAGGGAAAAAATACCGGAAACACATAATTACATTTCTCATTTTTCTGACCTAAAAATGAACGAAGAATTCCATTTTCTTCTGTTTCCTATGTCAAAAAAAGGCAAAAGAGCTTGTAGAAAAGGTAAGGCTTGGCAAGGTATGAATAAGCCCTCCCGTCGCATACCCATTTGTTACATGTGTAGCCACCCTGCTATTTCTGCGGGATGTGGTGTCAGTTACGAATATATTAAGTACAGTATTGCTTCTTCCGGTTTTACGTCACGTACTCCCTTTTCTACCAAGGGCAAGGATGGTTGCCTTCTTGCGAAGGACTTGCTTTGGCAGATGTAATCCTCACCCTGAGTGCATGCCCTTGCTAACCTCAGACCGTGACGGGGCACGAACCCTCAACCTGACGCCTCAAAAACGCGGACGCTACCGCTTGAGCCACGGTGACTATTTATTAAGTATTGCTATGCATGAGTAATATTATCTTTATGATGTCGCTCTTCGTTCTCTACTCTTTTTTTTTTATGATTGTGACACCAGGACGGGCGAAAAATAATTATAAAATAAAACAGCCCACATCGGGCCTGGGCACGGAGAATACATAAAGTAAAGAGAAACAGAGATGGAGAGTGTAATGACTTGTCAGATGTGAAGGGGGGATAAAAGATGTGTGATGGATAGCCAAGAATATTCAGTGTAGCGGTAGGCATAGAAAAAGAATTAAGTCTGAGAAGAGCATTCCAATTTTGTAACTAATAGAGATTCAGAATCGTTGAGAAAATTAAAACACCAAACACGACTAACAAGGGATGATAGACACAAATGTTTCAAACTCTGGTAATAATTACACAGGTGTTACATGCAGGTGTCTCATAACCGGAAAAAGCAGGTTCTCAATCCGGTTCAAGTTGGTTCGGTCTATGGGGCACCATCAGCCTAGTGGTAAAATTACTATCGTCTAGATTTCCACACTTGTTCCTGTTTTACGTCACGGACTCTCTTTTCTACCAAGGGCTAGGACGGTTGCCTTCTTGCGAAGGACTTGTTTTGGCAGATGTAATCGTTACCCTGAGATTGAACTAATATATTCTCTGTTAAATATTACAGATGATGCACGAAGAACAGAGTTTGAAAAGTACTACCTATTTAGACACTTGTACAAAACAAACAGCTGAAATACGGTTATCTATGAATACAACATGTTGCTCCAATTACACACATGTGTTATGTGTAAGTTCAAACTAGTTATCTCTGCATTATAGACTTAATACACTTGGTTTAATAATGTGTGCAAGCTAAATAAATATATACGGGGAATTTTTTTACAAAATAAAAAATTATATATATATATATATATATATATATATATATATATATATATATATATATATATATATATATATATATATATATATATATATATATACATATATATATATATATATATATATATATATATATATATATATATATATATATATATATATATATATATATATATATATATATGTGTGTGTGTGTGTGTGTGTGTGTGTAATTACCTTATTGTAATTACCTAATTTTGTTTACGGGGAAGAGCCCAAAGCTCGTATTTCCCCGTCTCCTGATCGGTTCCATTTTAGACTTAGTGATACTTATCATACCTGTCCTTAAAACTATGGATTGAGACAGCATTAACTACCTCCTCGCTTAGCCAATTCCAATTATCAACTACTCTTACACTGAAAAAGTATTTCCTTACATCCTGCAAAGAAGTTTTCTTACCAAGCTTCAAACTATGACCTCTAGTTCTAGAGCCAGCCATATCAAAATATCGATCCCTATCCACTCTATCATAACCATGAAAGAATTTAAAGACTGTCACCATATCCACCCTCAATTTTCTAGCTTCGAGTGATGGTAAGTCTAATTCCCTCAGCCTCTCATCATAACTGAGATTGCGTATTTCTGGCACCACTTTCGTGGCATGTCTTTGAACTATTTTAAGCTTAGCTATGTGCTTTTTCAAGTGCGGATTCCAAAAGGGGGCTGCATATTCGAGTTTTGGCCTCACATAGGTTACATAAATATTTCTGAACATTTCCTTGTCCATGTGTCTGAAGGCTACCCTTACATTTGATAAGAATGCATATGCTGCCCTTACTATGCATTTATATGTATTTCTGGAGACAAATCTGCCAGTATGTTTACTCCTAGATCTCTCTCATTTTCTGTCTCTTGAAGTTGTATTCCAGCCACCGAGTAGTCAAGCTTGGGCCTTCTTGCACTTGTACCCATTCTCATTACCTTACATTTTGAAGTATCGAACTTCATTAGCCACTTTTCTGACCACTCATGCAGACTATTTAGATCTTCCTGAAGTTCTCTACCATTGTTCTCGTTTCTTACTTTCTTCACAATCTTTGCATCATCTGCAAACATATTCATGAATGAATTTACAGACTCTGGTAGGTCATTTACATATGCAAGGAACAAAAGTGGCCCTAAAACTGAACCCTGTGGAACTCCACTACTAACTCTTCTCCATTCAGACACTGAGTGTCTTACTCTAACCCTCTGTTCCCGTCCTTCTAAGTAAGTTTTTATCCATTCCAAGACATTTCCACCTATTCTAACCATTGCTTGCAGCTTCCTAATAAGTCTCCCATGTGGAACAGTGTCAAACGCTCTCTGGAAGTCTAGGAATATGCAATCTACCCAGCCCTCTCTTTCCTGTAAGATTCGGCTTACCTCATCATAAAATTCTAATAAGTTTGTTACTGTTGATCTACCTTCTCTGAAGCCAAGTTGCCTCACTGACAAAAAGTTGAAGGATTCCAAGTGAAGAGAGATATGTTTCCTTAGTAGTTTCTCCATAACTTTGCAAACTATGCTGGTCAAGGAAACTGGTCTATAGTTCAGAGCCGAATCCCTCCTTCCCTTTTTGAAGATAGGTATCACATTTGCTTGTTTCCAGCATCTTGGAATCTCCCCTGACTCCAGTGACTTTTTAAATATGATACCCAGTGCCAGTGATATTGAGTTTGCGCATTTTTTAAGTACATGAGAGGATATGTCATCAGGACCTGTAGCGCTATGAACATCTAAATCCATCAGCGCTTTGCATATCTCTGTGGCTGTAAGGTTGATGTTCTCTAATACCGGCCCTTGAGCTTCTATCTCTGCAATCTGAGGGGGTGGGGTATTTTCTACTGTAAATACTGACTGAAACTCCTTGTTCAATTTTTTGCAGATCTCTTCATCCGTCTCAGTGATGCTTCCATCTGCTCTCTTTAGACTTAAAACTTGTTCTTTTACCTTCAGTTTTCCTCTGATAAAGCTTTGGAAAACTTGGGATTTTCTTTAGCCTTCCTGGTGATGTCCCTCTCATAGTCTCTCTCTCTGCCTCTCTTCTTTTACTTAGGTAGTCATTTCTTGCATTTTTGTAGGTTTGCCAGGCATTTATGTTTTTTTCTCCTCCTATACCTTTTCCAGCATTTGTCTCTCCACTCCTTAGCTCTTTTACACTCATTATCGAACCATTTCTCTCTGGCATGAATTACACCTACTTTGGTGACAGGTATACAGCAATCTACTATCTTCCCATATTTCTCACAAAAGATGTCATACATTTCTTGTACAGATTTGTTGTAAAATAAGGTTCTGCAGTCAATAACTGCAAAATGCTCATTCATTTTGATGTAATCTCCTTTCGGATAGTTCCTCCTCATGTCCTCAGTGCCTTTACTCTCAGGCAGAATATCTTCAATGATATACTCCATCAACAACACACAGTGGTCACTCTTTCCAACTGGTGGTTCATACTCAATTTTTTCAATATCCAACACATTATCTGTGAATACTAGATCAAGCAGTGATGGCTCATCCCCACCCCTGGCCCTCGTTGGTTCCATTACATGTTGGTGTAGAAAATTCCCTTGTACGCAATCTAGGAATCTTGCCCCGAATGAGTCCTCACCACTGTGTGGGTCAAGATTTATCCAATCTATCTCCTTATGATTAAAATCTCCCATAATTAAAATCCTGCATTTACTCTCCCGTGCCATGGTAAAAACTGAGTTTATGACTTCAATAGTACCTATATGACTTTCCTCATAAACTTCTAGCCTATTCTGGTTCCTTGGTGGGTTATATACAACAGTTATTATAATGCTCTCTGACCCAGTATTTATGCGAGCAACAAGAAATTCCTTGAACTCACTTTCTATAGCCAAGTTTATTTCTTCAACTTGAATCCTTTCACCTATGAGCAGTGCTATCCCTCCATCAGTCCTCTCAGATCTTTCAACCCTTAATATTCTGAAGCCCTTAGGAAAAACTGTGACACTGTTTATGTCCTCACTCAACTTAGTCTCTGTAATTGCTACTATATCTGCCTTACTGTTGTGAATCTTATCTTTTAATTCTACTGCTTTACCAGCTAATCCATTAGCATTTGTGTATAACAATCTTAATGAGGCCCCACCCCCTGATCTTCTGTCATTATCTTCTTTATCTCCCCTTTGTCTGGAAGAACTCTGAAATGAAAAGTTTTCTTCTCTTCTTCATTTCTTTCCTCATTTAACCTTCTTGCCTCTTGCAGCAAGTTTTTGATCTTTCCCATCTCTTCCTGTGTTCTGTATTGTCTAATGAACACTTCTTTGAATTCTTGAAGGTCTTTTAGACTTTTTTTTCTCAACAATATTTCCCTACATGTTTCCCCTCTCTCAAAGGTTACTTTTGTTGGTCTCGGCTTTCCTTCCCTCGAATATTTGCCTAGTTGGTGAATGTTTACAATATCCTCAGGACCACAAACTACTCCAAGCTTTCTTATCAGGTCTACAACCCTAGCTTTATTTTCTTCAAGTCTCCCCTGCCATGTTGGCTCCTGGGATTCGCTTATACCTGAGATTACCACTGTCTTCTCTTTATCAAGTGCCTGTTTGATCAGTGGATTTGCCCTTTCCATCACAAGGTCTTTCATTTTTTTTATTACTGTCTCTTTATAGTCAACTGTTTGTATGTTTTCCAGTGCCACCACCTTTACAGCCTCTTTTACTGCCATATTCCCCTTTAGTGCATCAGCAAAGGAAGTTTTCATGGCATCGTGTTCCATATTCAGTGCCTGGAACTCTTTTCTAAACTGTTCAATGTTTTCCTTAATCAGGACATTCCAAGCTGCAATCTCGTCTCTCTCTCAGAAGAGAGCAGTGAACTAACATCTAATTCATTTAGGTTGCCATTCAGCTGTTTGTTTTTTTCTTCTTGTTTAGAAATCCTGGTTTCTAGTTCACTCTTTTCCCCTTCCAGCTTCTTTATTCATTTTTCTAGTTCCTTTCTCTCCTACCCTTGTGCTTTATTTGCTTCCTCCAAAAATCATATTTCCTCTCTGAGTGTTTCATTCTCTTTCATTTCTCTATCCATATTCCGAATTTTATCATCAAGGCTTATAACCATTGCCTCTAAATCCCTGATTTTCTGTTTTAGTCTCCTAATAGCTACCCCTCCTCCCGACCCATGGGAGGGAGAGGTTTGGGACAGAGATGGCCTCATTTTTATGTTCTCCCTCTCACAGAATATAGAAAGAAGAAGAGAAAGAGAAAAAAAGAAAAACTTTTATTTAAGCTTCACACAGAATTTTTATATCTTCATATAAGTGCTGTTTAGTGACTCAATTTATCTCTTTTCTGGTAACACACATCTTAACTTAAAAATTTAACTATGGTAATTTGAGGATAAAAAGAAAAAAATGCAACAAAAACAAAAGTCAACCTGAAAGAAAATTCGAATTTGTGTCTGAGGAGACACCCACCTGTTTCTGCTATATATTCTTCTTAACTGATAAACTCACTTGCTAACCAAGATATGTTATCACAGGATCAGACTTTACATTTAACTCAATATATATACAAAGTAAAAAAAAATAGTAAAAGAGAAAGCTAAAAGAAAAGAAAAAAAATTAAGAAAATTAGACAGCTGTGCTACTTGGCAATTTAGCTCAGTACTGTTGACAAGTGTATTTTTTGGTATTTATTTAATTATTCAATTATTTCGTGTATCAAACTAGCTATCAAATTAATATAAATGGGAAGGATACTGATTTTAATAATATATGGAACCACAGGATCAGGTAAACGGCTTAATAGCTCTCCCCAATTTACACAAAAACTTAGGTAATGTGATGTGATGGCTTCACCTCTGGCAACTCTTCTAAATTTCCTTCAAGGCAGAACAGGACAGCTTCTTCTCTTTCCTCTCACGAAAATGTTCTCAATTTTTTTCTTTTATATTTTGGACAGTCTCGTCATACAACAAATATAAGTTTTTTACTCACAATACTCTGCAGGATTTCTTATTTAGGGAAATTATGTATAATTTATGCACTAGAGTCTTATATATATATATATATATATATATATATATATATATATATATATATATATATATATATATATATATATATATATATATATATATATATATATATATATATATATATATATAAAATGGGAAAAAAAAAAGACCGTCTATTCTTCTCCTGTTCTCGCCCTACGACCTTTGTCAGTCCATCGAAGCTACGCCATCCCCAGTTTTAGCTTTTCGAAAGGATTATAGTCTTGCACAGTTTAATTAACTGTTCTCAGTAAGCGCTATGAACATTTATGGCAAGGAATAATCACTGATCTATATATACTGCAGTACTAGTCTGTGCACCAGGAATAAAACATTATATCTAGTCAATGCAACTCATGAAAAATTTTACTTATTCTTGTACTTTTAATACATACATACTTGGGGCTCTTTCCCGTAAGCGCAATTAGGTAATTGCATGTGTATATACATACATACAGTGAGACAACATGGCTTCAGAGAAGGTAGATCAACAGTAACAACTTATTAGAATTTTATGATGAGGTAAGCCGAATCTTACAGGAAAGAGAGGGCTGGGCAGATTGCATATTCCTAGACTTCCAGAAGGCATTTGATACGGTCCCACACAGGAGACATGAAGAAGCTGCAAGCAATGGCGAGAATACGTGGAAATGTCTTGAAATGGATAAAAAGTTACTTAGAAGGAAGGGAACAGCGGGTTAGAGTAAGATACTCAGTGTCTGAATGGAGAGGGGTTAGTAGTGGAGTTCCACAGGGTCTAGTTTTAGGGCCACTTTTGTACCTTGTATATGTAATGACCTACTGGAGTCTGTAAATTTATTCATGAATATGTTTGCAGATGATGCAAAGATGTGAAGAAAGTAAGGGACGAGAACAATGATAAAGAACTTCAGGAAGACCTAAATAGTCTCCATGAGTGGTCAGAGAAGTGACTATTGAAATTCAATGCTTCTAAATGTAAGGTAATGAGAATAGGTACAAGAAAGGAAATTCCTAAGCTTGAATACTCAATAGCAGGAGCAGAACTTCGAGAGCCAGAGAATGAGAGAGATCTAGGAGTAAACATTCTGGCAGATTTCTCTCAGAAAATGCATATAAATGGCATAGTAAGGGCAGCATATGCTTTCTTAGCAAATGTAAGGGTAGCCTTCAGGCACATGGAGAAGGAAATGTGAAGAAATATTTATGCAACCTATGTGAGGCCAAAGCCTGAATATGCGGCCCCTCGTTTGGAATCCACACTTGAAAAAGCACGTAGTTAAGCTGGAAAAAGCGCAAAAGACATTCCACGATGCTGGTGCCAAAAATAAGCAATCTCAGTTATGATGAGAGGCTGAGGGAATTAGACTTATCATCACTCAAAACTACAAGAAAGAGGTGAGATATAGTGACAGTATTTATATTCCTTCATATTTATGACAGAGTGGATATGGATCGATATTTTGATACGGCTGGCTCTAGAACTAGAGGTCATAGTTTGAAGCTTCATAAGAAAACTTCTTTGCAGGATGCGAAAGGAAGTACTTTCTTAGTGTAAGGTCTGTCATCGAGTATATAAGTGGAACCGACCAGGAGACGGGGAGTTACAACCATAGGTTTTTTTCCCGTAAGGACTATATATATATATATATATATATATATATATATATATATATATATATATATATATATATATATATATATATATATATATATATATATATATATATATACACACACACACTCATGCGTACGTACTCCCGTGCGTAATGCGTACATACATATACACACAACCAGATTAGTCACTGTTATCTAGGGAGATAACAAGATTTTGGAAACAAGCGAGTATTGAAGTAACCTGAAAAATGGAGGAGAAAGCTTTCAGATATAGGACAGTCTTATTGACCAACAATATTTGCAAAGACTTGACGAAACAAACAAGAAGGTATTTTCTGTTCACTTAGAGAATTCTAAACCTTATTGTTACTGAACTTACAAGGTGTTAGAGATAGCAGGTCTACAATAAGGGATTTACTGATATAATTCGATGAGGATAACCTCATTTTCACAATTAAGAGCTTGGTGGGTAGGTTAGATAATATTAAAAAAAATCAGAAGGTGTTTCATACAATCCCATTTGGAAGACTCCTTATAAACCAGTAAGTAATGGCAAGGACAAACAGAAATGTGAGTGGATAAAACTTATTTAGATAGAAGAGAGCAGGGGAACAGAGTGAAGCATGCAATATTTGTTTGATTAAAGTCAGCAGAGGAGTTCCAGTTGGATCAGTTGGAGCCACATTTTTTCCTTTCATGTGTAAATTATCTGCCAGAGAATGCAGAAGCATTAATAAATGTTTGCAAACAACGCAAAAATAGTCCTAAAAATTTTCAGAAAGACCTAAGTCTACATGAGTGGTTAGATAATGGTTAATGAGATTCAGCATTTTAAAATGTAATGTAATAAGAATCGGCAAGAATACACGAAGACCAATGTTTTGTAATACAAGAGAAAGAAAAGAACTTAAAGAATCTGAAAATGCAAAAGTTTTAAGGGTCAGTGATTTGGCAAAATTGTTTAAGGAAAAGAATTTAATGGTATAGCAAATACAGTGAAGGTAGTCTTAGCAAAAACGGGGGTCCTTTTCAAACATATGGACAGAGAAAAGCCTAAAAACATTCATGTGAGGTTTAAGCCTGATAATGTAGCAACCTTTTGGAAATCGCATTAAAGTATCACAAATTGAAGAAAGATCAAAAACGATACAAAGCTGGAGGCACAGATACAAAATCTCAGTTATGAGGTAAAACTGAAAGAATTACTTAATTCTAGAAGAAAGGGAGGCAGCAATAATAATATAGTAGGGAGTATGCTTGAGAATTAAAAGAAAAATGACCAGGAGACGGGAGAATAAGGACCCTCGGGTTCTTACCTCGAACACCAATACACAAATAAATACATACATGCCAATACTCAAGGGTTGTTTTAACCCTCTCTCCGCTTTATTTCATGCCGATCCACCCATAACCGCCCGTCCCAGGTTACACCACTGTGCTTGTCCAGGTAAGTCCTTTTGACTCATATCTCCTATTCACAATCTCTCTCCAACCATTCCTATCTCGAACACTCTTCCCTGCTCCTTCCAAATATTATATCACACATCCATTCATTTCATTCCAAGCCTCCCTCTCGGAGTTATTGCACTTCTACTCTCCACACTTTCTATACTGGATATTCCTCATTCATTCTTTCAATATGCCCAAATCATCTCAGTACTCTCTGGTCAAACTTATCTGAGAGCTTATTTCCAACATCAACTTAGTAAGGGTTTTAAAGTCTTCATTTATTCTGACAAAGTTACCAGAGCGCAACACTTTGATATGGGTGGTTCTAGAATTAGAGGTCATAGTTTAAAGTTGCTTAAGAAAACGTCTTCCCAGGAAGTAGAGAAATATTTTTTTAGTGTAAGAATAGTTGGTTCCTGATATTCGATAAGTGCGGATTCTGAAAAAGCTAAATGCATTCACAATTAGGAATGCTATTACAAGTGTTAAGTAAAAAAGGGCTTTTACCGTAAGCACAATATATATATATATATATATATATATATATATATATATATATATATATATATATATATATATATATATATATATTGGCAGTAAATTTTCTTGTATACATAGTTTGTTGAATATGACCGCTGTTTTGGCATTTGTAATTTTCTTGTATAATTTTTCCAAAGTTCTTACAATAACTTTTTCATTATTGTTGAGACTATATAATAAGTCGGAAAAATTAAGAGACTTTATATCGTTTCGTACAGCTTCGTACAATGTCAAATGATTATCTATTTAGTAGTGGATGGAGGTTATAGATGATATCTAATATCCACCTTTAGTTTATATTCACCAGAAAGATTCAGTATCTCTGCGAAGTATCCAGAGTTGCTGGAGGAAGGACCCCAAGCATCCTTGCACATTCATAGAAGGATCTAACTTATGTATGTAGAGAGCCTCTAGAATTTGCAGACGTCGAAAATGTTTTTCTGTATGTAGAATCTTCGTATGAATCTGCAAACGCCAAATTTACCTGGGTTAAACATGTGTACTTATCTGAACAGAACTACAGATCTTGTCCTTTTTAACAGAAACACAGTTTGCAGTGTTTTCACATACGTAATGTGCTTATTTGGTTATATATATATATATATATATATATATATATATATATATATATATATAATATATATATATATATTATATATATATATATATATATATATATATATATATATATATATATATATATATTATATATATATATATATATATATATTTAACCAAAGAGCACATTACATATGTGAAAACACTGCAAACTGTGTTTCTGTTACACAGGACAAGATCTGTAGTTCTATTCAGTGAAGTACACATGTTTAACGCACGTACACGAGAGCTGGGTGTTTTTCCTTCGTACATCACGAGCGCAACGCTCTTGGTTGCAGTCAGCCCATTGTCTCGGTTGTGATGACAGGTAGCCTGATGAACTCATAGCTGGATTTGCACTTTTAGGTGTCTTATGTTTTTCACCATAATATAAGTTTTGCTTCCGTAAAAGTCATAACATATATACTATAAAACCATAATATTGAAAAAGAAGTAATTCGAAACACGAGTATGGTGCATGAAAAAAAAATTCTAGGCATTTTATAAATGCTGCTCTGACCAAACTAATACTGACGGATAATGAAAATAACATGTGATAGAGCAACAACGGAATGCAAAGGTTTGATATAGCTGATATTCGCTCACCGCTTCAAGATGTTGTGAGTCACGAGGGTGGGGCTAAAACTACAGAAATTCTTCCTATAGTTTATAATTAATTTATCTATATAAATATAAACAAATGAAACAAATATATAAATAATATATAACAATATATATATATATATATATATATATATATATATATATATATATATATATATATATATATATATATATATATATATATATATATATATATATATATATATATATATATTCTATGAGAGAGAGAGAGTGTGTGAACATTTAGCGGAGACAGTTGCATTTGAAGCCAAGATCTTCATTAATTTTTGGCGCATAGTATTACCATTTATGGATGTGAAATCTCTCGAGCAAAATTTAAATATGTAGTAGTGGTAATAGTAGTAGTTTCAAATGAAATAGTGCAAAATGTTTAAAAATTCACAAGAAAGATAAACTTTAGATGAGGCAAGAGGGAGTTGTACAGAGAAAGGTCTGGTATTGCATGAGGATGTCGAGAGTAGCAGAGTATAAAAGCAGTGAGGTGTGCAGCAGGACTGACGGACGGACTGGGTCAAAGCGCTTGTGGGATTGCATTAAGGATCGAGCCTGAGACCTTTCTAGTTTACCATAATTATGGACAGGTTGATAGAAAAGCTCAGACTGTGTTTGTAAATGACTTGGTTCTGTAGTGAGAGTAGGGGACAGAAATTTTAATTGTCTTTATTGCTTGCTTTGAAGAATATTTGTTTTTATAGTTGTGGGGCGGGCTTGTTAGCTTGCTAACAAGTTCCATTTGATGTAATTGCCTATTATGTCAATAATTTTTTTGAATTTGAATTTAGGTGAGGCGTGTCTGAAGAGGAGAAGGTGTACACTGGAGAGAAGGGGAATGAATGTCAACAGCAGCAAGACAGAGTAAATGTATGTGTATGAGAGGGATGGCGATGGAGTCGTGAGGTTGTAAGGCGTAGACGTGTCGAGGATCTGGGGTCAAGTGATTAAAGTGACGGAGAATGTGGTAGACAAAGCAAACACACATATATTTCCATTTTACAATGGGTATTCTGTAACAAAACTAATTGTACACTTATTAGTAGACATGTCACTGAGCAAATAAGTAAGAGGGTGATACATACACTTACAGTGAACAGAAAACTTAATCTACATTCTCTAGAGAGGCGAAGAGTTAGGGGGGATATGATTGAAGTGTATAAATGGTTTAAAGGGATTAACAAGGGAGATATTAATAAAGTTTTAAAAATTCATGATCAAACCAGAACTCGTAATAATGGATTTAAGCTTGATAAATTTAGGTTCAGAAGGGAAATTGGTAAAAATTGGTTTGGTAATAGAGTAGCTGATGCATGGAACAAGCTTCCTAGTAGGATAGTAAATGCCAATACCTTAGACACCTTCAAATGTAGATTAGATAGACATATGACAGAGGTAGGGTGGGTATGAATAGGTTAGTGCTTATTAGAAAAATCATAAAAAGAAAAATAGAATAAATAAGTAGAGTAGAATAGAATAGGTTAGACATGCTGAATATACAATTCAAAAATGGAGCTGCCTCGTGTGTGCCAGTAGGCATGTTGCAGTGTCCTCTATTCTTATGTTCTTAAGTACAGCTTTCTTAAAAAATAAAGATTACCTTGCATTAACAGATGTGTATACAATTATCAATTTACAATGAATAATCATATAACTGAGTAAAGATTATAATAATAATAATAATAATAAGAATAAGAATAACAATGATAGTAATGATACTAAAGTAGGACATTAGTACTAAATTTCACGTTAAGATACCTGAATAGTAGCAGACTCAAGATATAACGGCTATACTAACAGGTGAACAAATATAAAGCTTTCATAAAAAAAAATTATCAGAGACTATAGTTAAAAGATATTTCAACAATAATTATAATACAAATGGTAACGATAATGTTAATAATAAAGTCTATACATAAGTTGTACATCAAACACCATAATAACAAGTTACATACAGGATAATTAAGGTAATAGTGACCCTTATTATCGGCATCATCACCATTTTTGTACTCCAGTGATAATAATTAGTTCTTAACTTAGATCAAAGAAGGCGATATCAATTTACATATAGCACAGTTAGTGTTAAGAGAAATTGCGTTAAATCATTATATTTGATTAGTGTGTGAGCAGTAACTACTTGTCCTAGAGGAAACTATATAGTTTTCCTTTGAAAGCTGTGAGGGAGGATGAATTTTTATGGTGATCTGGAATATTGTTCCAGAGAGTTGGCCCCATAATAGTAATCATCTTTGAACCTGCATCTGTTTGTTCTCTGAAAAAAAATACCTCACTACTCTGGCTTGTGTTGGTTCCCTTTATATCCCTGATGGTTCAAAATTTTGTATACAGAAACGAAATAGCATAGGCGATCTTGTTTTCTGCCTGCAGCCACCGAAGTTTTTTGAGAGGCAGTATGATGTCATATTTTCTTATTCCTCCCAGGGCAATTCGAGCTGCAAAATTTATAAGCTTTTGTATGCTAATAATCTGAGTCTTATTAGTAGCTCCCCATGCAGTTGTGCAATAATTAATATGACTGAGGGATGGGGATTGAACAACCCTTATTCGAGTGGAAGTCTCAAAATTGTCTTGTATACGTGATAAGTACATTAGAGCTCCTGTTACCTTTTTGCAGACTTTATCTGTATGGGAATCATACAACATGTAGCTATCAATGTGAATTCCTAGATTTTTAACACTTGCTGGGTGTGATTATATTGCCACAAATATTTATTGTTTTCTGGAAATTGTGCTACGTGGTACCTTGAAACAATAAACATGCAGTGTGTTTCACTTCCGTTATTTAACTGCCCAGTTTCTTGAAAATAAGTTTTAATTTTGACAGAGTATTTCTGCTCCTAGAGTTAGCTCTGGGAGATTTATTATTATCACCGCTAAGGAGTAGCTGAGTGTCATCTGAATATTGTACAACAAAACAGTCGGAATGAAATTAGATGGATCATTTACGTGAATGGAGAAGAGGAGGGAACTAAGGACTGATCCCTAGGAACACCAAATGATACATTTTTTGGAGTAGAGATAATATTGTTAAGACGGATAAACTCTGCGATCAGAAATAGTCTCTAAACCAAGTCGGGTCAATATTTTGGTTACCGCGACTTTGAGGCGTCAGGTCGAGGGTCCGCGCCCCATCACGGTCTGAGGTTAGCAAGGGCATGCACTCAAGGTAACGATTACATCTGCCAAAACAAGCACTTTGCAAGAAGGCAACAGTCCTAGCCCTTGGTAGAAAAGGGAGTCCGTGACGTAAAACTGGAACATATTTATTAATAATAATATAATGGTTTACACTGTAAAAGCCT
Organism: Halocaridina rubra; assembly: GCA_037179515.1. Classification (NCBI taxonomy): domain Eukaryota; kingdom Metazoa; phylum Arthropoda; class Malacostraca; order Decapoda; family Atyidae; genus Halocaridina; species Halocaridina rubra. The sequence continues at coordinate 10,225 of JAXCGZ010018979.1, read as the reverse complement.
TTTAATAATTATAATAATAAAAGTAGGAAGATTGTTCCTTAACTGTATTACTGTAAATTTTATTATTAACTTGAGCAGTGCAGTTTCCGTAGAGAGTTTCGATCTGAATTTCAGATCGAAACTCTCTACGGAAACTGCACTGCTCAAGTTATTAATAAAATTTACTGTGATTCTTACATCCTGGCATGCAGCGACCCGAGTAACTTCATGAGTTGCCATTACCTTCAATCTCTACATACATTTGAAAAGTACATTCCAGTATTGTAATATTAACGACTTAAAATTGTAAGAATTGTGGAAAAATTACACGCGACTTATAAGGGATGGTAAACACAAATGTTTCAACTGTCGTAATAATTACACAGGTGTTACATGCAGGTGTCTTAAAACCGGAATCAGCAGCTTCTCAATCCGGTTCAAGTTGGTTCGGTCTATGGGCATCCTCAGCATTGTATTGAAATACAATCGTCTAATTTTCCAATCACTTTTACCTGCTCCACCCAAAGTTCATTTCACCCCATCCATTTATTTCATTCATTATGGGCCTTCTCCAACTTACTCCACTTCTGCTCTCCATACTCTCAATGCTGGACAAATTCATTATTTCCATATGCTCAAACCATCTAAGTACTTTCTAGTCTAACTTATCCGTCAACTTTCTTCCGAATTTCACTTAGAGCTAGAAAAAAAAAACGACCAAAGGGGTCATTCCTGTGGGCGCAATTCGGTAAACAGAATAAAGGATTAAGATTCATTTTATGCACCTCTTCATAACTCATATGAATACCTAATCAGTCATTATTTGACCCATATGTCTAAAGCCGACGTCACCCACTCTTGGAAAACTGTTACTTTGATAAATAAAAAAAAAATCACAAAGAATTTTTTTTAATTATTAAAAATAAGCAGAACCAGAGAGGGGCCGTTGTTTATGAGAGACCATCAATTCTCAAGTGAGCCAAACTGCTGCATAAATATCCAAATTTACCCTATTGAGGTTCCTAACTAACCGTGAAGATTCGTTTTATGCACCCAATCAATTTCTGAACTAAACTATTTCTTTGTGATAAGTCTTGATGTGTTTTGAATTAATCTAATTTTGGAAATCACTATTTTTTTTTACGTTAAGGCAGATATTGGTGGCAGCAGTGGGTCCTTAAATAACCTAATCTATATCTAACTTAAACTATCCCAACTAACCAAACATAACTCAAACTTGAAGCTATACATACCTTAATAGGGTGAATTTGGGTGTTTATATAGCAGCGTACACATTACAAGTGGTGGTAACACTGAATTCTTGGGTAGCAATGGTAGGGGTGCATATAACGAATTTTAACTCAATATATTTTCTTATATTCGTTTGTCTCATATTTTTGTTTATATTATGTAGATAAAAGAAAATAAATATTTGCTTGCTCTATAAGCTCTCTTACCTTCGTTGACATAGCTTCATTACAAAACTTATAATTATCACTCTTGGTCTCATACTTGAGAAAGTGTCACTTTTGCTTTATTATATACTTAGCACGAGGGTTTGCCCCTCTCTTTTTTGTCTCTTACTTTATTTAATTTTCGTGCTTTTCCCTCCAATTCCCTTATATCATTAATCCCCTCTCCCTTTTTCCCTCCTATCCTATTCCATCCTAAGTTAAGTTTATTATCTAGCCAGATGTCCCGTTAACTACGGAAATGGGCAGGGCTGTGAGGAAGAGGAAAAAAATTGGGATGCAGTTTCCACTTAGGCCCTCACAAATAATATGAAATTTATAAATAATTTAGCTCAAAGTTAATGTGAGTTAGTTATTTATATCTAGACTCATGAGTGTCATGTAAAAAGAAGCATACAAGTTCGGATTAGACTGTGAAGTTCAATCTGTATTTCTCAAATGAAACTAGTTTCAGTAATCTATGAAATAGATAAATTTCAGTACACTGTTCACAATGGGTTGTTGTGCGCATGTGATATACACGCGTATGTAGTAGGCCGGCCTATGGCATTAGCAGCCCGTTGCGATACTACAGTTGAAGGTCTTCTGGACTTAAATAGGATTGACCAGGACAGTTCGATGTTAAATCTTCCTTCAGTTACGGTTCTTTTTTCTATGCCTACATCTAGGCATTGTGCCCAGGCCCGATGAGAGCAGTTTTATTTTATTTATTTTATTTTGCCCGTCCTGGAGTCACAATCATAAAAAAAAAAACGAAAAAAAGATCATAGCATCTACAGTCACATATAAGGATTAAAAAAGCACTAAGAATTAAAAAATATATTAGTGAGCATTATGGGACAAAATACTTTGAACAATCTCACCCTATTGAGCATTGAACATGAACATCTGTGCGAAACAGACACTTCAAGTATCATCAAAAATTCTGCTCAAGCTAAATCATTGTAACTACTAAATTATAGTTTTGCTGTTTTTGACTTTTAAATTGATACTTGTATGTAAGTAATACTATTACAGAAATGTCAACATATTTGCAGTATTCTCTTTCTTAGTAAACAGAAATTTTAATTATCTTACAATACAAGCAAGTACTTTGTGATTTATTATTTGTGATTTTTTTTTTAATTCAGTGCCCCTTTGCAACACACTACAGGCCCTGCACTAGTTTCATCCGACCCTAACACTAGCTTGATCCGGCCCTGAGCACTTCATCCCACATAGCCATTTTACAAACTTAGGTGTGATTACCTAATTGTGTTTACGGGAAAGAGCCCAAAGCTCGTATCTTCCCGTCTCCTCATCGGTTCCATTTTATACTTACTGATACTTATCATACCTGTCCTTAAAACTATGGATTGAGATAGCATTAACTACCTCCTCGCTTAGCCAATTCCAATTATCAACTACTCTTACACTGAAAAAGTATTTCCTTACATCCTGCACAGAAGTTTTCTTACCAAGCTTCAAACTATGACCTCTAGTTCTAGAGCCAGCCATATCAAAATATCGATCCCTATCCACTCTATCATAACCATGAAGGAATTTAAAGACTGTCACCATATCCCCCCTCACTCTTCTAGCTTCGAGTGATGGTAAGTCTAATTCCCTCAGCCTCTCATCATAACTGAGATTGCGTATTTCTGGCACCAGTTTCGTGGCATGTCTTTGAACTTTTTCAAGCTTAGCTATGTGCTTTTTCAAGTGCGGATTCCAAAAGGTTGCTGCATATTCGAGTTTTGGCCTCACATGTTCCGGTTTTACGTCACGGACTCCCTTATCAACCAAGGGCTAGGACGGTTGCCTTCTTGAGAAGGACTTGTTTTGGCAGATGTAATCCTTACGCTGAGTGCATGCCTTTGCTAACCTCAGACCGTGGCGGGGCGCGAACCCTCGACCTGACGCCTCAGAGTCGGAGACGCTACCGACTGAGCCACGGCGACTACCGAGTTTTGGCCTCACATAGGTTACATAAATATTTCGGAACATTTCCTTGTCCATGTGCCTGAAGGCTACCCTTACATTTGATAAGAATGCATATGCTGCCCTTACTATGCCATTTATATGTATTTCTGGAGACAAATCTGCCAGTATGTTTACTCCTAGATCTCTCTCATTTTCTGTCTCTTGAAGTTGTACTCCAGCCACCGAGTAGTCAAGCTTGGGCCTTCTTGCACTTGTACCCATTCTCATTACCTTACATTTTGAAGCATTGAATTTCATTAGCCACTTTTCTGACCACTCATGCAGATTATTTAGATCCTCCTGAAGTTCTCTACCATTGTTCTCGTTTTTTACTTTCTTCACAATCTTTGCATCATCTGCAAACATATTCATGAATGAATTTACAGACTCTGGTAGGTCATTTACATATACAAGGAACAAAAGTGGCCCTAAAACTGAACCCTGTGGAACTCCACTACTAACTCTTCTCCATTCAGACACTGAGTGTCTTACTCTAACCCTCTGTTCCCTTCCTTCTAAGTAAGTTTTTATCCATTCCAAAACATTTCCACCTATTCTAGCCATTGATTGCAGCTTCCTAATAAGTCTCCCATGTGGAACAGTGTCAAACGCTTTCTGGAAGTCTAGGAATATGCAATCTACCCAGCCCTCTCTTTCCTGTAAGATTTGGCTTACCTCATCATAAAATTCTAATAAGTTTGTTACTGTTGATCTACCTTCTCAGGAGCCATGTTGCCTCACTTACAAAAAGCTGAAGGATTCCAAGTGAAGAGAGATATGTTTCCTTAGTAGTTTCTCCATAACTTTGCAAACTATGCTGGTCAAGGAAACTGGTCTATAGTTCAGAGCCGTATCCCTCCTTCCCTTTTTGAAGATAGGTATCACATTTGCTTGTTTCCATCTTGGAATCTCCCCCGACTCCAGTGACTCCTTAAATATGATACTTAGTGCCACTGATATTGTGTTTGCGCATTTTTAAGCACATGAGGGGATATGTCATCAGGACCTGTAGCTTTATGAACATCTAAATCCATCAGCGCTTTGCATACCTCTGTGGCTGTAAGGTTGATGTTCTCTAATACCGGCCCTTGAGCTTCTATCACTGCAATCTGAGGGGGTGGGGTATTTTCTACTGTAAATACTGACTGAAACTCCTTGTTCAATTCTTTGCAGATCTCTTCATCCGTCTCAGTGATGCTTCCATCTGCTCTCTTTAGCCTTAAAGAGAGAGAGAGAGAGAGAGAGAGAGAGAGAGAGAGAGAGAGAGAGAGAGAGAGAGAGAGAGGAAATTGGATTGGTACAAGTTATGTGTTTAATTTCCTTAAAGCACTGAAAGTTGTGATGTGTGTTACACAGTTCATGATTTGTAGTTCCATTCAGTGAGGTAACATTTTTAACACATGTGAACGAGAGGTGTCCAACTTCCGAACATTACGAGCAGTGTTGCCAACTGTAGGGACATATGCTTGGCGTAGGGACATATTGCTTTCCCCACTTTTTTGTTCTTTTCTTTTTTTTACTTTTTTTAGGATAGGAGGAGAAAAAGGGGAGGGGATTAAGGATATAAGGGAATTGGAGGGAAAAGCACGAAAATTAAATAAAGTAAGAGATATAAAAAGAGAGGGGCAGACCCTCGTGCTAAGTTTTGATCTGGAATTCAGATACTTTTTGGTTCCACTGCTTTAAGAACGCAGGGAAACCCAAAGAAATTGCTAAAAATATGTGGTGGCTTTTGGACTGACTAGGAATTCGATATTGGGTTTTTTTTATTCTAATCCGTATTTATATGTATTAGAAAATTAAATATACGAATTCGCCAGGTTTGCGAACTCATTCTTTAAAAGTTACAAACATTGATTCAATAACAAGGAAACCCAAAAAAATGGGATCAGAATTATAAGATAATTAGGTTCAATATTATTTATCAACTCAAATCTTCAATACAGAGGTAAAGCTTGCATGGATATACCAAATCAAAAGGCTTCTTACATACTCGTGTGTGTATATATATATATATATATATATATATATATATATATATATATATATATATATATATATATATATATATATATATATATATATATATATATATATATATATATATATATATATATATATATATATATATATATATATATATATATATATATATATATATATATATATATATATATATATATATATAAAATCTCTGTTCTCTCTCTGGTAATTTTGTTGGGCTGTAAACTGCGTACAACCTACACTGCTAGGACTCAAGGATTACAAGAGTGGCAGTGCATCGGTTAAAAGTATCATATAATCTAGACAGAAAATGTGTTATGAATTAATCTATTCCAGTTTTATAGTTCATAAAATAGGCCTATGAGTGTTCGAGGTAATATCGTTATTTGGAGGAAACCAACAAAATGACATACCAAGACAATGGAGGTTGTCAACTTTCAATGCCAGAAATTTCATATCGTTGTGTAATTATTCCTTAGTGAATAGTCTCTTATGACGTGTTCATTCACCAAAACAACAATTCTTATGTTGAGCAGTCTCTGCCACATTAGCTATTCATAGTGTTTGCCTTTCAACGCATCGGTGAATAAATTACCTTGCCCACGTGTTCTTAACCTTACTGTTTGTGTGACTGCGAGTTAATTAACTAAATTCCAAACGTGGATTTGGACAATGTTGCCGTCATTAGTTCTATTATTTTCACTTAATTGCCAGTATTCTTTAATTATCTTTTAAAGAAAACTTTCTAGCTCTGAAAGACTATTTTATATAAATAAGGAATATTTTTCTCAATTCTGAAGGTATTTGGATGTTATCGAGATTTCTCGTTTTGTAGTCTAAATCCTGGATGTTGCCTTTATGAATACGGGGTTTTATTGCCCACTGACGTAAATCACAGTGTTTATTATATAATATTGTGATATAATGAACTAGTTGTGACTTACAACAAAACAGGAATTTAATTATAATCATTTGTATACATATATTTTTTTATGAGTGTAACACCAGATGGGCAAAGAAAATTGCTTTCATCGGGCCTGGGCACCAAGAAAACATGAAGCAAAAGAGAAGCAGAGACTGGAGTGTTGTGACTTGTTAGATGTGAGGGGTTAAAAAAAGACGTGTATCGAATACACAAAAAATATATATCATCACTTTATTTATAAACGCTAAGTGTAGTTGAAATTGTACAAAACGGCATCACAGGTTCTCGGCCAGAGGGGAATATGAATATAATTATCCTTTTCTCCCCCAGATGGATGTGCCTCAATGCCAAAAAACTAATAATAGAAAGGAAATCAAGAAAAAGCCATTATAATGGTGAGTTATTTGGGCATTAGATATATAATCTGAAGCATGTTTAGTGTCATATTGCTATTCATTAGAAATCGATAGAATTTTTTTGGTAACACTACTCAGTGTTTGAATACGAAACAAATACTAAATATGTACTGCTTAAAACTAATGATAGAATACAATAGAACATCAATAGAGACAATAAATTTTCCACGATAATTGATTTAATTCACATTGTAGGTTCGAATTCACAAGTGTATTTTTTCCGAGTTTCAGAATGAAAGACCAATTTGCAGACTTAACAAGAGATGGTGCCCCGTTTTGCTGATTGTGTGGTGGCTGTTGGCTTGCGTTTTGTATTCACTAACCAAATATTCATCAACAGTAGAATACCCTCAACTTGTCAATGATAGTCATTATCTGGATTTTCTCCAGCATCCATTCCTTCATCAGCACTGCTATCATTATTCCAATCTTACTACAAGCTTCCTTTGCAACCAAACAGGCTGGTTCAACTCATTTTCTAGTGATCGCATATACAACTGTGTATCCAATATATGGCAAAAAATAAGGTAATGAATATAATGGTAATCACAAACCTACCATCTCATATATTTCATACATAATCCTTCTTCCATATTACCTAGTAGTAGGGTAGTCACATCCAAAGTAGAATTATTATTATTATTAAAGCAACAAGCCTAGCTGCAAACAGCCAAGGATTATAAACCAGATGACTTCAGAAAGGGATGCAACTTGGTGAGGGAAAGGAAAAAGAGAAGACAAAATAGTACAACTTTGTATTGCAATACTAGCATTAATCCACTATAATTTTTAAAATTTAGCATTAATTTCTGCCTAAAAGAAATATAATTTGTGGTTAGCTTACAATTCTGAAGCTTCATTAACTCACTAGCCGAGTTAGGTAATTCATTGCTCTTCCTTCATTGGTAATAAGTCTAACGAAATAAAATTCACAAGTACTGCCACTAAATGCATTCCTGGTGCACATGTGATTAGGGCAGATTTATATGGTTTTGTTGGCTGACCAACAAAACATCGAACCATAATTTCCAAGCCACACAATGTCTGTGTCGATCCCAAATAGGTCATTAATAGTGAAATAATAAAATAAACAGTTAAATTATTATTATTATTATTGTTTATATCATTATTATTATAATACAGTACTGTATTAATATAAAGCATCATGTTGAAAAAAATATATATATATTCATGGTTAGGTGGAAAAAGAATACTACAGCCATACTCTCTCCCTGTCAGGAGCAGACTAAATGAAATAGGGAAGTAGAGGGATTGACAGTCCTCTTTCTGATATTTTTTCCTGCTACAAAATAACTGCTGGAGGAACCATACATGGCAATCGTACGATGGTGCTTGCTACTTCAGCTCTCTTTCTGAGCTCAACAAGATATGAGTTCATTTAAAGTTTTAAACAATATTATTATTTATTACTATTACAGGGGGTCCTCAATTTACGTGAGAGTTCTGTTCCTGAAATATGATTTAACCCAAATTTCAGTGTAAGTCGCAACACACCTAAAGAACAACCTATGCTAATGCAGTAGTAAAGTTTCTCCTTTTTCCATGGATTTCACTATCTTTAATTTCACTTCCATGGTGATGGTTTTCCTATTCTTCAAAACATTGCCACCAGGAGAATCTACTTTATGTTTGTGAGACATAATACGGGCCAAAAATTATATAAAAAAAAAAGCAAAATAAATAATGGAAGATGCGTTGTAACCACAAAACATCGTAACTCGAGCACAGTGTAAACCAAGGACCCCTTGTATTATTATTATTATTTAATTTATAAAACCCTCATATCTCTTGTATTCATTTCCGTAATTTTAGGAATGTCAGTGATAAATATGATCCATGGAATAGTGATCCTAACTCTCCTGGAAAATTGGATCCCATAACGGTGTCTAAGAGACCAAATTTTCATATAACCGTTGTTGGAGATTCACACATGCGGTATTTATTTGACGTTTTGGTGAGAAGACTAGCAGCTCCTCGTGTTAAATACAGAATTGCTAGTTTTGACCAGGTAAGAAATTCATTGATCAGTTTGTTTTGAGTGTTATATAAAAAAAAAAAATTTTACTTTTACGTTCGTACTTGGGTCAGGTTAAATCGTAGATATTTCTAAGGTTCTAAGAAATTCATTGATTGGTTTCTTTTGGGTGTTATTAAAAAAAAATCTTTTAAGTTTATACTTGAGACAGATTAAATTGTAAGTATTTTTAAAAGATCTATGAAATCCCTTTTTTTTCTTGTACAGTACTTTTGCAAAGAGATATTTGATCATTAGCGTCATTGTATATTTCAGCTCTTCAATCAGCATGTTAAATACTTCAAATTTAAGGCTAATTTACAGAACATATTCTCTGTCATACAAACCAACTAAAATGGATAGGGCTTGCAGTCCCATTCTATCTAAATATTTCTTAATGCCACATGACAGTCGATTAAAGAGAGTGAGGATGAGCAGATTACACTGTAGCCTTAATTCCTCTCCTTTTTTGTTTAGTCATTTCTACTACTGTATAAAGAAAATTAAAGTATTGCTAATTAATTCTCAGCATACAATATACAGTACTCCCTAAAATTGCTGCTGTGCTTATAACCTGTCTCTACTTACACACAGAATAGATGGGAGGACGCCGAAGTTATGTATAAGAGCAAGAAAAAGCATTACCATGAGGCATATCATGAAATCATTCATTTGGACCATCCTCTGAAAGTCTCCTATTGGTGGGACCGTCTTTTGCAAAACTTTCCAAAATTACTCAAAGAATGGACCACTGGTCAGAAACCCAAGCCTACGGTTGTTGTGTTTGGTTAGTTACATTAGTTGGATATAGATTATCATGAACTCTTTCATATCCAATGATAAGAGTACTAGATGTTAGGAAAATGCTATAAAAAACTGCAGTGAAGCATAGATGTTTCCTAACTTGCACGTGTGAGTGGTAGCAAACTTATATATTTCAGGTGGTATGGCTTCCATTCTTCAGCCTGACAACATAACATTAAATTAGCAAACCAAATATAGTGCAAACCTTTCTGAATGACTACGGGCTTAAGTGCAAAGGACTTTATTAACACTGTATTTCCTCTATGTTGTTAAACATTTCTAACCCAGTTGTGTTTTACAAACTAGAGGTGGAATAGAACTTTTTTCCTTTAAAATTTATATCCAACCTTTATATCAAACTGATATCAGCTTCTTCATTCAAAGGGACAGCGTTACATTACATGGAGGACTATAAAGCAGACTTCATTAAATACGGAAAAGAGAAGGGAGCTGAGAAGTATACTCAACATTTGGAAAATTTGACTCCCCTCTTGTCTGCGTTTGCTAACTCGACACTAACTATATTTAAAATGCAAGATCACCTTGGGGTATGTTATAATTCTCCTCTAACCAAATTGTTAACAAAGCTAAGTGTCATGGTTATAATTTTTATCCATGTCACAGAATG